>CM065458.1:49041054-49058054 GCA_032872475.1 Leptopilina myrica (nomen nudum)
AAAATTAATTGTGATAAATAATTAAATATTTGATACAAATGAAGATTTAGTTACTTAAAAAAATTATTTTATTGATGCAAATAAATATTTATTTCATACCGTCGAATAAAATACACAGATCTAATAAATATTTACTTGGTTCAAATAAATATTTATTGAAAAATCGACAATTAAACTATTTAATTTTTATTTGATTCAATTAAATTATTTTTAGTGTAGAAGTTATGCAAATTATTTCTTGAAAGAAAAGAATGAGTTGGTGAACAATATTGTTATTGAGAAATAAAAATTATGCATATTTCCTATTTGTTAATCATAATTTTTTAACAATTAAAATTTTTTAAATATTTTTTATAAATAAAAATGAGAAAAATTTGTATAATTTAAACATTTGTGCCCTGACGCGGTGAAATGGACCTTACGTTCCAAAAAATTAATTTTGAGTTAATGATACTATTTTATCCAGATTTTTTCAATCGATATAATGGCATTAATAACTAAAAAATAATTTTTTGGGGCGTAAGGTCCCTTTCACCGCGTCAGGACACATTTAAAGCTTGAAGGAATTTTATACGTAAGCTTATATAAGCTTGTTTCAAGATTGTTAAATAATTGCTTGGTGCAATTTAGGAATACAAAATTTAATCCTTTAAGATAAAATTCTTTCAATAAATATGTGTTCACCTTTAAAATAATGTTAGAAACTTTTTCAATGTTAAAATTTTTCCATATTGAATATTGAATAGCAAAAAGAAAGTACAAGTGACTAGTTATAAATAATATAAGACTGGAAATAATGTTATTGGGATCTAACTACACAATAATATTCATGGAACAAATATAAATTGTTCATAAACGCACTTTATTGTTAATATTAATCTTAAAATAATTAAAGAATGGTATGTTTGAGTAAAACTTGTAAAACAACATTTCGTCATAGCTGTATTAGTGACAGGGACGGTTAAAGGAAGGGGTAGCTATCCCCTCTACTCAACGCGCGCAGGGTCCTATATGGGGACCCATGGACTACAGCATCTCATCTCAGCAGATATCTCCGATCTATCTTAACGATTATTTGTTGTAATCTCTCGGCTCCAAACTTGTAATTTTGTTATCGTTATAATTGATTAAAGCAGCAAAGTTAAAGTATTTCTGGTTGTTATCATTTAAAGTAGTATTTGAATCTCCCGCCTATTTACAGGGTACACTTTAGTGTTTTAGCAGTTTAATTCCCCAAACATTTAATTATTCTAAAAATCCCTATATTATCGTACATGGGCAGGGTTGTGCACGTAATATACCTGAGGTAAGTTACATTGGTTTTCTACGTATGTTACATACGTGATATACCTCTTTGGTTTTCTACAAAATGTATTATACACTCAGATGCATTAATTCTGTCCTTCCGGTTTGACGGTATTTTGCAAAGTCGTATGATTTCTATCAAAATGTTTTTAGTTCATGACATATGAGAACATTCGTATGTCACGAACTAAGAATATTTTATAGAAATGACACGACTTTCCAAAATTCCTTTAAACCGGAAGGACATTATTAATGCATCTGAGTGTAAATAAATGTGAACATTTTTGTTACTATGCATCGTGGTGGTCGACGGAAACATAATTCGTAGAAAGAATTATGTTTCGAATTACAAAAATTTGAAAACGGAAAAATGTGGCCTTATGCTTGCTTTGCAACAAAACTTTGAAAAACACTTTTATTTTGTTCGTTGTTGCAAATATTCCTTAAACAAATAAACAGTAATTATTCTTTATTTATCACAAAGAGGAATTCAGAATGAATATATTAATTTGAAATAAAAACGTTTATAAAAAAGATTATAAATTATTTATTCTTACCTATGTCCTAACAGACGTTTGTATCCAATATTTTTCAAAATATTGTTGCAGTGCAAACATTTTGCAACATTTGATTTATTTTGATTTGATTCATCTACTATTGTCAAACATTCAAATTGCAATTTATTATAAGGGATATATGGATGAGTTGTGGACTTCAATTTTGTTGTCATTTTTTGCAAATAGTTTTTAATCTGAACTTTTAATTTCAACTAACAAATCAATAAATATGAATGAATCAATCAATCAATATCAATGAATTAAATATCAGTTTTGAGTTTTTGACCATTGTTACAATCGTAATTTGAAAAAGTAAGATTATGTATAGATGTAAGATGCAGGTTGGTATGGTAACGTACAAGAGTAAGAGAGTCAGTGACTTCAAACTTCTCCCTTACTCTCGTTGCTCCTGCCTGCGCAGACAGGCAGCCTGCAGAGGTGTAACCGCAGCTCTAGATGTCGCATGCGACAGACCATGCGAGGGTAGTCTGTGGGTGTTTTCGACGACGTCGGTCGTACTGGTCAGTTGCCACATTAAGGTGCTCAAATTGTTTATTTCAGACTATATAGTTCAACCTAAATAGTCTCAAATAAGCACCTTTTTGTGGCAACTGACCGGTACGACCGACGACGTCGAAAACACCCTGTGAATTCGCCGAAGTTTGTTTTCACCAAAGCATGAATTGACCAGAGTGCTCAGTATGTGGCAATGTAAACAAGATATGTAGAATGTCATGCGTGCTCCTGAAATTGAAAATGTCGGTAAATAAACTGAATTTAAGTGTGCTTAATAGAAATAGATGGCGCAGTAAGAATAATTATTCTACAAATATTTTTAAATGAAATTAAATAAAAATTATTAATAAAAATGTGTTTTAATTAATTTACAAAAATTGTGTATAAAAATAATCATATTATTTTTACTTTACGAACATAATAATTTTATTTAATTAGTTAATTTAATTGTTATTTTAATAATCAACACTAATTATAAAAGTATTCTAAATTTATAATAATAAAAATAATTAATATTTTGTATATTCAACTTTAATTTGCAAGAGTACAAATGTACGAAAGAACTTGATCTCCGTTTTAATAAATAATTAAACATATATTCATAATTGTTTATTTAATAATTAAATTGATAAATGAAATGCATTCATTAATTAATTTATAATTTTTGTATTTTAATTTATGATTCTACTCAGTTAAATTGTATACCAGAAAACTCTAAACATTAAAAAAAATAATTAAATTAAGTTTTAAAAAAATTTTTAATAAATAAATTCTACAAATAAATACTCTACACATTAGAACTAAATAAAATGTAACTTTAGACAAAAAATTTTTAATTTTCATGGTTAAATACTACATTAAAAAATTCTACCCAATATATATTTTTAAACGAAAAAAACATGAATTATTTTTTCAATTCTCCACACTTAAATTAGACACCAGAAAATTCTACACATTTAAATAAATATTATTTAATTATATTAAAAATAAAATTATTTAATAAATTCTTCAAAAAAAGACGTTAAATAAATTACTTTATTATTTTACACGGTTAAATAGTACATCGGCTTCCGTTTCCGGTACCGTTTCGGTGTACACGTGTTTGGAAAAAGTTAAGATTTTTTTGAGAAATTTAAAGGTTTGAAAAAAGGGTGGGTAGTGTAGAGTGTTGATTGTGTAGTATATTTTGCGGTAGTGTAAAGAAAAGGTATGTTTGTATAGAGTGGTGAATGTATGAGTGATAAAAAAGGTAAAAAAAGTGAAGTGTCTTTAGTGAGGTTAGGTTGCTTGAAGTGAGAGAGAGAGTAGGTAGAAAGAGTGGAAAAATTTTGAGCATTTGAGTGATAAGGTAGATTTCTGGAATGTCTGAGTTTGATTCAAGTAGTGATAGCGAGAATAAGAAAAAGGCGCGAGTATTTGAAAGGGGGATAGGAAAGAATGGAAAATGATGACGTGTGAGGATTGTATGGATTTGTTGGAGTTAGTATGGATGTTGAAGGATGAGATGGATGAAGGAGCTAAGAGAGTGAAGGGAAATGTGATAGATATCTGTGAGGATGGGGAAGCAAGGGACAAAGAGATAGGGGAAATTGAAGAGGGGTTAGAGAAATTGCAGAAAATGTGGAATGAATGGGATAGTAAGTGGAAAAAGGAAAAGGAAAGTATGTGGAGAAGAATGAATGGATTGGAAAAATTTATAAAGGAAGTGAATGAGGGAACTGAGAAAATTGAGGAAAGTGAATATGAGAGTGTAAAGTGGAGGTGACAGATTTGTCAAGACGAGTAGATGTAGTGGAAAAGGAAAAAAGGAAAAGGAATGTAGTGATTAGAGGTATGAATGTAGGTGTGATGGAGGGTAAAAGAGCAGTGGAAAAAGTGTTGGCGTGGGTGGGGGTTAATGTCTCAGTTGGAATGGTAAAAGCGTTAGGAAGGGGAGAATATGGGGTACCAAAGTTATGGTTGGTGGAGTTGGGTAGTGAGGAAGAGAAAATGGATGTGATGAGGGTGAAAGGAAGACTGAAAGGAAGTGTAATAAGAATAGATGAGGATAGAAGTTGGAGGGATAGAAGAATGGTATGGTTATTGAGAGAAAGAGCGTGGACGGAGAGAGCGAGTGGGAAACAGGTAAGAATGGGTAAAGATTGTATTTGGGTGGATGGGGTAAAGTATGTTGTAAGAGAAGATACGGGAGGTGTGATGGAAGCGTGTAAAGTGTGATAGACAGGGTTAGGCTGGGAATGAGGTGAGAAAATTTTGCTTAGATGGATGGATGGATGGATGGGTAAAAGTGGATGTCTGGAGGGTGTAAGAGAGGTGAAAAAGGAGTAGAAGGTTTTTTGAAAAAGGGTAGGCGATTTGGGGCGAAGCCAGCATGGGCATAAAGGGAACTGGAAACGGAAGCCCGGCATTGGCGATTTGTAAGGTTGAGAGCGTGGAGAGAGTTGTATGTAGGTTGAGTTGCGTTTAGGTTAAGTTGTATGAAGAGAATGTTTAGTTGTAAGGATTGTTGTAAATATAGGTTAAGATTATTATGTATGTATTTGGGAGTCTCGAACCCTACCTATTGTAGGGAGAGTAAATAAATAAATAGTACATCAAGAATTTCTACGCGATGTAATGAAAAAAATGACAATTATTTTTTTAATTACATTTTTAATATTCTACACATTTAAATTGAAAACCAGAAAACTGTACACAATGAAATAATTTTTTTTAGAAATTTTAAAATACTAATCAAATATATTCTTTAAGAAAAAACTCTACACATTAATATAAAATAAATATAAAATTTTTAATCTAATTTGTTAAATTCTATACTATATATATATGACGTATTAAATATAATAATATTATGTAATGATGTGTTGCTAAATTGTTTATTGTTTTGATTGCTGTTTGTATTTAAGTATATGAGGAGTGAAGCATATGAGATTTATTATTACTAGATATGATGTAAATAATTGATAACTATATAATTAATGTGAATGCAAAAGGGTTATGTTCGCTTGTTGTGATACATGCTTTCTATACATAGAGTATGTTTATATTTGTATTAGTGCAGTGCAGTGTTAAGGCCTAAGCACAACTGCTTCGCGAACGTCGTTCGCGAACGCAAAGCATGGGTTAGAAAAGGACAGCAATATATTTGTGTCCTTTTCTATCTCATGCGTCTCGTTCGCGAACGATCTTCGCGAATCTATTCTGCGTTGGCCTTTAGTGTTGTGATTCCGAATACACCATAGACTTTACAAGCTCTATGCTGAGCATGCGCAAAGATTCTGCCATGGACCAAGGGCTAAATGCTCCCTCACGAAATCAGTTCTGCTCTGGAGTTCTTTCGTAATGCACTTCAGAGTAGTCCCAAAAATAACTATAATAATAACTTCGACTTATGTAATGTTTGACTTTTATATAATAAATGTTTTGGGTTTACTCGTGAAGTTGGTTGGATTAATAATTAATTGATATTATTAATTATTAATTAATCCTTCTTATTCACAAGGTTTTTCCCTCCGTTTTAACGGAAATTTAGTTGTTTTATTTTAAATCTTTCCACCTTCCTTTTCAAAGGATTAAACCAAGATTGAACATCGAATCAAATCGCGGATCTTACGCTTGCGCGTAAATAACGTAACTCCGCTCGTAACATGGTCCAGGAGGTGGCGCCAATTCATGCTCTAGTGGCCGCGGCTGAAGTAGCTTTGCAAAATTATTGTAAAAAGGGAGAAAGACTGCTTTTTGCGGTAATTTAATTAATTAAAAAATTAATTATTTTTGCTTTGTAAAATGAAAAATCATTTCCTTTGAATCTTTCAAACGAAAAAAAAAGATTATGGCCTACTTAAAATTAAAAGTAATTAATTTTTAATAAAAACAACAATATTAATATTTTATTTTCTTAATTTTTACAGTTTAATTTATATAATTTTTATGCAAATTACAAAATTATTTTTTATTTTCAAATATAAATTTTAAAATAATTTCATAATCAACATTTTTTAAATTATTATTTATTTTGTTCTTATTAAGTACAAAATTAATTTTTAATGTTTATACCCAGGTGAGAAACACCAATGTTGACGATGAGTTGAAGCTTGATTGAGCCCTGAACGCACAGCGTGGGTAACCAAGAGTTGAAGCAGTCTTTATACCATTGTCACATTAATATTGTTTCAGCATGGGACACCAATGATCATCCCATGCTCGATTCAAGACTCGGTCAACCTTTGTAAGTGAAGCTTGAAAGTCTAATCTTAATTCAAGCTTGAATCAATCATGAGAAAATATTCAGATTATTTATTACCGAGTGCTCTTAATATTAAATGTAAATGTTTATTAATTATTTAATACTATAATATATTCTACGATCATTTTTTTGTAATTTTTTATATTAATTTATTTAATAATTATTATTAATTATTATTTAAAACCATAATAATTTAATTAACATTAAGATATTAATGAATAAATAAATATAAATATTTATTTAGTCTTAGTGTATAATATTTATGTTAATTATAGAAGATTCATATAAATAAAGTTAAATTATATATTATTTTTTCTTACACAGTGTCAAATTATTATTTTTAAAGTTCAAGAGTTTCGTTTGTCTGAAAAATTTTTGGTGATCAAAAATTACAGTGTAAAAAATGTTCATTAGGTTGAAATAAATATTTAGGCCAAGTATTTTTACACTAGAATTAACCGTTTAGTAAATATTATCAAAATACTATTTTTTTGTCAAACGCGTGTGACCTTGCGACTCAGAGTAGCCAACTCAACACATACGTTAAACTCTTGAGTTGGCAACGCTGAGTTGCAAGGTCACACGCGTTTGACAAAAAATAGTATTTTGATAATATTTACTAAACGGTTAATCCTAGTGTAAAAATATTTGGCATAAATATTTATAGCACCTTAATGAACATTTTTTACACTGTAAGTTTTTGATCACAGAATATTTTTCAGACAAACGAAACTCTTGATCTATAAAAATAAAAATTTGACATTGTGCAAGAAAGAAATAATATATAATAAAATTAAACATATTATGAAAAAAATATTGTAATATTAAATAATTTATAAATATTTATATTTAATATTGTTCAGTGCACACGGTAATAAAAAAAGTGAATATTGTATTTTCGCTCACGAAGATTGACCGAGTCTTGAATCAAGCATGGGACGAACATTGGTGTCCCATGCTGAATCAATGTTGAGTTACCATGCTCTGGCATTCATATACTTGATTAAGCAGGATCACTTCCAACCTTCGTTAGTCGTGCAGTTTAAATATGTGCGTTTATAGGGGTGTCGGGTATGCGCCGGGGTTTCGATCCCACATGCGAGCGAATATTTTTCCGTTTTCGTTTCTAAGCGATATATAAAATCATCAAATTGTGTGTTGTGTTGTGAATACAAAATGTGAACATGTTTGTAAATAATATTAAAAAGTCTGTTAAAAAATCAAGAAAAAAATGTACTAATTAACAGAAAAATTGTCTTTTTGTACTAAAATTATTTTTTTAATGCTACTATTTCAAATGACATTTATTTTTAGTAATATATTATTTACATGAAAATAATATAATTGTTCTAATAGTATATTGCAATTAAATTTATACACATGTATAATATAAATAAAAATAATAACAATAATATTTATTATTATTATTATTATTATAATTATTATTATAATCAATTGATCTATTGATATTTTCATATTATATTGAATGAGCGCGAGAAACGCGTAAATTTGGGAACAGTGGAAGCAGTCTCGTTTCATTCCTGAATTAGGCCGTCTTACCCAGCCTCAATCAATCCTGACCAGGCCTGAATCAAGCTTCGTAAAGCCTGAACTAGCCGTCAGTTCTCACCTGGGATCTAGCTTCATTTTTAACCGAGTTATCACTGTTTCTGTGCGGGTGTGTTTTTTAATAGCTCGAGCTGTTAGCGTTCGCACAATTTCGGACGGTAGTGTATAATAAAAGTTGCTTCGCTCAAAATATTAATTGCTCGAGACATTTTAAATATTACTCGGCTTTTAATAACATTTATTAATTTTATTAATAACATTTTAATTTAACATTTAATTTAATTTTAACATTTAATTAATAACATTTATTATTTTTTAATAACACAAATTCAAGAACCGGTCGGACGCTCGGACGACACGCGCAACTGCCAGTCAGTGAGCAGTGAGCTCCTCTGGACCACTTACTGCTACCCGACTGGTACTAGCGCGTGTCGTCCGAGCG
Source organism: Leptopilina myrica (nomen nudum) (assembly GCA_032872475.1). Taxonomy (NCBI): domain Eukaryota; kingdom Metazoa; phylum Arthropoda; class Insecta; order Hymenoptera; family Figitidae; genus Leptopilina; species Leptopilina myrica (nomen nudum). Next base: position 49,049,690 of record CM065458.1, read on the forward strand.
TCCGACCGGTTCTTAAATTGGGAGCCTCAATTGTAGACCTATATACAGACGCTTACAAGTGCAAAAATATTTAGTTTAGGAAAAAGTTGTCAAAAAATGAAAGTTTTAGATTTATTTCGACTTTTAAAAAATGTAAACAAAATTATTTTATAAACAAATTAAGTTTTCCTTTTAAAATAAACGTTTATTTTTAGATTACGTGTGTAGTACGGACATGTTCTAAGTCAGTTTATATTAATATAATAAAACCGACAGTTAAAAAAAATTTGTTTATTAAAAAAATTTTTTTTTTACATTTCTTAAAAGTCGAAATAAAACTAAAACTTTCATTCATTGCCAACTTTTTCCTAAACTCAATATTTTCAGACTTACAAAATATAGGCAATTTATAAGTAGAAATATTTTTATTTTATAATTAGAAAATTAATACTTTAAAATTAACTACAAATAGGTAAAAATAAAATATCAATATTTAAAATAATTTAATCCTAATTTATGAACAAATATAAATGTTGAATAACAAATATTTCAAAACAAACATAAATAATTTTTAAAAAGAAAATAAAAAAAAATTATTATTTACATACACATTTATATTCACACATAAATACATGACACATACACACATATATATATATATATATATATATATATATATATATATATATATGAGGCGTTATTTCTCAAACGTCCCAGTCCAAAATTATAAGTCTTTGGATTGTGTTGGTATTTTGGGAAATTGTTGCCCTATATGAAAGTAATAAATCTGTAAAATATTAGCTCTTTAAAAAAAAAATTGTAGAAAGTGGTGGGGGTTAAAGTTCTGACATTTTAAGTAACACTGCCATTTTCAAAACCATGTAACTTTTATAAAACTTTATCGATTTTAATTTGTTTATAATGGATTTAAAGCATTTTTCATCTACTTTCTAAAAATTTTACAAACAAATTTTTAAAAAAATTTTTAAACAATTTTTTTTCAAAAATTAAGTTTATTTTTTAATTTTGACCTTGATGGGTATTTTAAAAAAAATTTTTTTTATTTTTATTGGAAAGCTGACATTTTTCCGGAAAAAACCATATAAGTTTCATAGTGGGATGACCAGAAGTTTAGAAGATATTTGAAAGCAAAGTAAGCGGTGCGCCTGGGTTACTGTACGTTACGCCGGCGCTGCGCCGTTAAACGACATAAAAATCACTCTTTTATCTTCATCTGCTTCAGTAAAAGCTCTGCATTTAAACAGGGTTGATACTTCCTATGAATCTTTTTTAATAGTAGCTCTCTGCATTGAACAGGGTTGAGACTGTCATTAAAATAATGCCTGCATTACTTTTACCGAAAAAAATTTAAATATATAATTTTGAAAACGAATGTTTAAACTTTTATAAATTATAATTATTATCAATTAAAATGAGTAATTTTGAAAAAGAAAGATTAAAGTTTTAAAGGAACAATAATTATCATCAATTAAAATAATTAATTTTGAAAAAAATATTGATGTTTCGTAAGTTAAAATTATTGTTATTGGCAATTGGAAAATTTAATTTTGAGAAACAGAAATTTAAGTTGAATAGAAATTGAATATTTTAATAAGATTAATTTTTTAAATTTTAATGTTAAATAGTCATGAGATTCAATTTTTTTTATTAATTTAGGTCATTTGTTTATTTATATTGATGATAGATTTAAAAACAAATCACCTAAATTAATAAAAAAAATTGAATCTCATGACTATTTAACATTAAAATTTAAAAAATTAATCTTATTAAAATATTCAATTTCTATTCAACTTAAATTTCTGTTTCTCAAAATTAAATTTTCCAATTGCCAATAACAATAATTTTAACTTACGAAACATCAATATTTTTTTCAAAATTAATTATTTTAATTGATGATAATTATTGTTCCTTTAAAACTTTAATCTTTCTTTTTCAAAATTACTCATTTTAATTGATAATAATTATAATTTATAAAAGTTTAAACATTCGTTTTCAAAATTATATATTTAAATTTTTTTCGGTAAAAGTAATGCAGGCATTATTTTAATGACAGTCTCAACCCTGTTCAATGCAGAGAGCTACTATTAAAAAAGATTCATAGGAAGTATCAACCCTGTTTAAATGCAGAGCTTTTACTGAAGCAGATGAAGATAAAAGAGTGATTTTTATGTCGTTTAACGGCGCAGCGCCGGCGTAACGTACAGTAACCCGGGCGCACCGCTTACTTTGCTTTCAAATATCTTCTAAACTTCTGGTCATCCCACTATGAAACTTATATGGTTTTTTCCGGAAAAATGTCAGCTTTCCAATAAAAATAAAAAAAATTTTTTTTAAAATACCCATCAAGGTCAAAATTAAAAAATAAACTTAATTTTTGAAAAAAAATTGTTTAAAAATTTTTTTAAAAATTTGTTTGTAAAATTTTTAGAAAGTAGATGAAAAATGCTTTAAATCCATTATAAACAAATTAAAATCGATAAAGTTTTATAAAAGTTACATGGTTTTGAAAATGGCAGTGTTACTTAAAATGTCAGAACTTTAACCCCCACCACTTTCTACAATTTTTTTTTAAAGAGCTAATATTTTACAGATTTATTACTTTCATATAGGGCAACAATTTCCCAAAATACCAACACAATCCAAAGACTTATAATTTTGGACTGGGGCGTTTGAGAAATAACGCCTCATATATACAGTACCGTCCGAAATTGTCAGTCCACCCATTTTTAAAGGAATGAAAAAAATTTTTTAACATTAATTTTATGAAAACTAAAATTTCATTCGGTTTATATTTTGAAAGACGATAAAATTTTGAAAAGAATAAGACCTTACAGAAGTCATTTGACAAATATTTTTTCAAGATATTCCTAAAAATCGTAATTTTCAATGTTTTACAAAAATTTGAATAACTTCTAAAATAATGAACTCTTTTTAATAATCTTAGGCTTATTTTAAAGGTCATTTTCTATGGAATAAGAATTACTTATAGTCAGTAACCTGCAATTTTTTTCTTGGAATAAGCATGACGTCAAAGTTGGACAAAAAAATTTGAAAAATTTGAAATAATATTATTAAAAGAAAAAGAATTTGTAAAATTTTAATAAATTTTTTTATTAAATTTTCTTGAAAAATCTACATCATATCATGTTTTATATATGTTTTAGAATAGTTTTTAGTACAAAAAATGATTTTAAATTTTTCCAATTTTTTTGTCCAATTTTGACGTCATGCTTATTCCAAGAAAAAAATTGCAGGTTAATGACTATAAGTAATTCTTATTCCGTAGAAAATTACCTTTAGAATAAGCCTAAGATTATTAAAATCGTTTATTATTTTAAAAGTTATTCAAATTTTTGTAAAACATTGAAAATTACGATTTTTAGGAATATCTTGAAAAAATATTTGTCAAATGACTTCTGTAAGGTCTTATTCTTTTCAAAATTTGATCGTCTTTCAAAATATAAACCGAATGAAATTTTAGTTTTCATAAAATTAATGTTAAAAAATTTTTTTCATTCCTTTAAAAATGGGTGGACTGACAATTTCGGACGGTATATATATATAAATATATATATGTATATATATATATATATATCAAAATTTTTTTAATATACACTGAAAAAAAAAAATATTGAACCAAGAAAATTTTTCTTGGTTGAAGCAAATGGTGGGATTGAATACGGCCAAGAGTATTATAGTATTGATTCAAGAAAACGATTTTCTTGACATACACGGAGAAAAATTTTCTGTTAATGATTACAATAGTCGAACAGTACTGCTCGGATATGTGACCACTTTTCGTAATGCCTAAAGTAGCTTCGTTGTAACAATTCTGTAAGTCGAACGTACTCATTAAAAATTTATTTGAAATAAATACGAACTAAATATGAGTTAGCACAAAGTCTATGTGACTAATTACAATAGTCTACGTTAAAAGGAAATCTTGGATTCTATCCACATTTGCAGCAATCTAAGGGAATTAGTGATACAGTCTGTAGTAGTCTTTACAACAGGACTATTGTAAAAGAAGGTGACCGCGACTGCCTTGCCTTCTTATTTTACTATAGTTCTTCGTAAAGACTACTATTGCTATATTTCTGATTACAAATGACTGTTGTAAAGTTAAAAAAGAAAATTTTCAACTAAAATAAAATTTTTTTGTAATTCATGACTTCTAATCATGTATTGCACATTAATTTCACTCTTCCAAGACTACCCAGTTCAAGATAAATTATATTATTAAACTAGACAATTTCACTAAACCCTAAGTACATAAATCTAACTTAAATACTAAACGCATAACATAATAACGATCGCTATTTACACATATTTATACATGACTTAAACTTCCTTATATACTAACTGCTATGAAAGTTCACAGCTTGCGAGAAAGACTTATACACTTTAAATGTCAAAAAATCACTTCGTTCTCAGTAATTAATACAATTATTGTTCATTGTTAGTCTTTAATATTGTAAGGTTTATTTTTTATTACATTTCCATAGTGAAAAATTTTTTTTCTAACACACGCACCGAAGGTACAAGATTTCTTGCCTGTATAAATTGTTATATAATTTACACAACTTACGTAAGTTACGTAAATAAAAAAGTAAGTTGCATAAGTAAGTTAACTTACGTAATTTACGTAAAATATAAGTTACGTAAATAACGTAAGTTGCACTTACGTAAATAACTTAAGTTACGTAATGGACGAATTATTGTAAATTGCACTAATTAGGTAACTTACGTACTTTACGCAAGTCATGAATTACAAAAAAAACTATTTTAGTTGAAAATTTTCTTTTTAACTTTACAACAGTCATTTGTAATCAGAAATATAGCAATAGTAGTCTTTACGAAGAACTATAGTAAAATAAGAAGGCAAGGCAGCCGCGGTCACCTTATTTTACTATAGTCCTGTTGTAAAGGCTACTGTAGTCTGTATCACTGATTTCCTTAGACGGCTACACATATGAACAGAATCCAAGATTTCCTTTTAACGTAGACTATTGTAATTATAACAAGTCTCTGCGTGAATGCCTACAGTACCCTTTCTGAACCTATACATCTAAATTATTAATGATTCCAAAAAATAAATTTCAACACGATTAATACAGTGTTTGGATTCATTAAAGTAACTATAGTAATCGCTCCTACTAAATTTTTAATAAATTACATAGTTTTCGTAATCATTACAAAAAGTGGTCACAAATCCGAGCTGTAATATAGACTATTGTAATCATTACGAAAGAAATTTTCTCCGTGTAGTATACTTGGTAGGAGAGTATATGTTCTTGATTCAAGAAAATATGGAATCCAGTCAAGAAATTAAGTTACACGAAAGAAATGCAGATTATATTAATTCAAGAACATTTGTGTATCAAATCAAGAAAATATTTTCTTGATTTGAGAAAATTATAAATTTCAATAAAAAAAAATTTTCTCAATTCAAGTAAATTATTTACTTGAACTCCCCCCCCCCTTACCCCCATTCCATCATTTCTAATACTTAGGTCAAACATTTTTATTATTTAATTAATTAACATTTAAATTTTTTATTTAAATAATTAAATAATTGTTATTTTACATATGTATTTACATTTAATTAATACTTAACACAAATACAACAAATATACCTTGAAATAAAATTTTCCACGGTCGGAGGAATTGAACCCGGGTTGCGCGCATCAGAAGCTGTACCGTTACCACTATGCCATCCAAGCCTCAATGGACAGTTTTCAATAACTGATATTTAAGTTGCACATCCATTTGAAGCGAAATATTTTCTTGGATCAAGAACACCGGCATTGTATTAAGTAAAAAAAAGTTTCAAATCAAATGAATGAAATGATTTGATTTAAGAAAAACGATTTCTCCAGACAATACTTTACTATTTCGCTTAAGAACATAATATTCTTGATTCAATCCTTTTTGGTACTTCGGATAAGTAAAATATTTGATTTGATCAATAACATATTTACTTCCACCAAATACTGAATTATTAATTCAAGAACTCTGTCCAATGCTAATAATTACTTGGCACAAGAAAATTAATTTCTCTCCTCAAATAAATATGGGATTGATTCAAGTAAACTCTGCCAAGTAAATGCATTTACTTGGTTCAATTACAATTTTTTTTCAGTGTACATATATAAAATCAGTGGAGATGCTATTTAATAAATTTATATAAGTGGAAATAAAGTGATTTTGATATTGCTTTTGAAATGTTGAAAGAGAAGTACATAAATTTATTTTGTTGTTATGAAAATCAATGTATGTTTTTCTATATTATAATTTTGAATTTTTACACTTTAGGGGTAGTTTTTTCGATTTAATATAAAACAAAGGGTGTTTAAGCAATGTTGACATTGTTTCTGAGTTGTTGTAGCAAAAGTAGATAAATTTATTGTTTCGTTTTAAAGAGAAATCTGTTATTCAATCAATACACATGTATACTCACACATATATACTAAACACATACACATATATACTAAACACATACACATTTATACTCACACATATACACACAACACATACACATGTATACTCACACATATACATACAACACATACACATGTATACTCACACATATACATACAACACATACACATGTATACTCACACATATACATACAACACATACACATGTATGCTCCCAAATATGCACTAAGCACATACACATGTAACTAAACACATACACATGTATACTCACACATATGCACTCAATACATTCACATTTATACTCACTCATATACACTCAACACATACACATGTATACTCACACGTATACACAAAATACATTCACATGTATACTCACACATCTACACAAAACACATACAAATGTATACTCACACATATACACATAACACATACTCAGATTCACTTCAAATTTGTTACTCAGGGTTTTTGCTGTTGCTGATTACGAATATGATGTCTGTTTTTAAATTTAAAATATTAGATTCAATATTAGTAAACGCCATATTGGATCCGCCAATTTGAATTTTTAAAAACGGACATCATATTCGTAATCAGCGACCCCAAAAACTCCCAAGCAAAAAATTTTAAGTAAATCTAATGACATTTGAAAAATGTCGTTCGCTTTTTTTTATCCACCACTTGTGATATTGAAACAACAGTTGGTAGGATTTTTTTCACTTTTGTATTATTTTGGTAAGTTAAATTTTCGACACTAGGTTAAAAATATATAACAAAGAAAAATTAAAGTATTAGATATTTTATATTATAAGCAATAAGCGCAGAGGAACCAATTTTGGATCAAATTTTAAAAATTGGTTCCTCTGCGCTTACTGCTTATAATATAAAATATGTAATACTTCAATCCTACCAATTGTTGTTTCAATATCACAAGTAGTTCAGTGCGAGTGCAACTCGCACTTGTCCAGTTTTTTTTTATTTTTAAATTTTTAAGCCAAATTTTTTAATGATTTAAAAAAAAAATTTAAGATTTTTTGATATATTTTTTGTGATCAGATTGTAAAAATATACTAATAAACACATTTTTAGTTAATTAGATCAAATAATGTAAAATTAGAAAAAAAAAATTTTCTGAAATTTTTATATTTTTTTCTTGATAACGCTATGGCCATTACCCTATTGAAAATACCCACATGGGATCCTACGTGGGTTCTTATGCAAAAACCTGTATAAAATCCCAGATCCCACATAAGAATCCACATGGGATCCCATGTTAAAGCACATGTATATTTGGGACACGATTTGGATCAGAAATTCATGTGGGAATTTGAATTTGTGTATCTACATAAAAATCTACATGGATTCCTATGTAAGAATACATAAAGGATTCCATATGGGTTTTCATGTTGCTTATATAAGATTTCACATAGGATTTCACAAAAGATTTGACATGTGATTACATTAAGTATATCCATTGTGAGAATTTTCATAGGATTAAAAATTATTTAATTAAAAATTAAATAATATATTGTATTATCATTTCAAAATAAGAAAAAAAATTCTATAATTTGAAACACTTCTTCTGAGATATATACTCTCAGTTATATAGTGTTCAAAAATCATGTTAACTGGGGGAGAAGTCGCTCTGGCCACCTGGCGGTGAAAGTATATGAACTGTAGTATTCTGTATAATTAATAAAAAAACCACGTGAGATCCTATGTAAGATCCCATGTGGAAAATTATATGGGAAATAATATACGATCTCACCTGGGATTTCATATAATTTTCATTCCTATGTAAAATCCTACGTAAAATACCATTGAATTTCCCATGTTATTTCCCGCATATGAAACCATATGGGATCTTACGTAGGATTTTACATAGGAATGAAAATTATATGAAATCCCAGGTGAGATCGTATATTATTTCC
>CM065458.1:49058554-49104094 GCA_032872475.1 Leptopilina myrica (nomen nudum)
ATCAAGGGGTCTTTTGGTGCAATGCCTTATTTCAATAATTTTTTACTTCTTAAACAATTAAACATACGAATTTGGCAAAGTACATTTTGGAAAGGTATTTTTCAATGCTTCATTTGATTGAATATAAGCCATTTAAAAATAAAAAAAAATTTTTTGAACCCAAAAAAATCAAAATTAAAAAATAAATTTTCAATTTTTTGGGGGAGAAAGACCCATTTTTTTTTTTTTTTTATTAACGAAAGCTGAGGTTTTTTTCCTAAAAGGACATATAAATGGTTAACAGTGGACTAGAATGTTTAAAACATTGAAAAAATGAGTTTTTTACTCGCCGGTGCGCTCAAAACCCGATTTTAAGTCTCCGTTACTTAGGAGAAAATTTTCTTTTTTTCAAGGTTTGTAAACATTCTAGTCCCACTTTACCATTTATATGCCCTTTTAGGAAAAAACCTCCAGCCTTTTCGTTTAAAAAAAAAAAAAAAAAATTGGGTCCTTTTCCCTCCCCCCAAAAATTGAAATTTATTTTTAATTTTGATTTCTTTGGGTCAAAAATTTTTTTTTTTTTTTAAATGCTTATTTCCAATCGAAAGAGCATGAAAAAACCTTTCCAAAATGTACTTTGTAAAATTTGTATGTTTAATTGTTTAAGAGTAAAAAATTATTGAAATAAGCATTGTACTGAAAAACACAAAAATTTAACCCCTTCCCCCTCGGAAAATATTAGACTACGTAAAAAAATATTTTCACGAAAAATTACTATCTATGAGTACTACAAAAGCCCCAAGTTTTGCTACGATTGGAGAAAAATTTTTCTCTACCTTGATCACTTGACATGAAATGCCCCATATATATATATAAATTAAAATTTTTTTAATATATATAAAATCAATGGAGATGCTATTTAATAAATTTATACAAGTGGAAATAAACAAGTAAAATGTCTTCCGAGCGAGCGTTAGTGAGCGAGGACAACGACGCTAGTAATATATTAATATTATATTCACAAATTTACACGTCATACTTTGCTGACAGTTCATTTAAAAAAAAAGGTGTGATTTTAACAAAATATGTTTTGAAAAGGTTTTTTCGTGTACTTTTCAATGGTGATTTTAGTTTTTCAAAAAAAAAAAATTGACCTTGAAAATTAAAAAATTAATATTAATTTTCATTTTTTAGTGAAATCGGCATTTTTTATTCATTTTTTTTATTTATCTAGAACCGCCTTAAAGGCCTAAGCACAACTGCAAGAAAACTAGAGACAGTAAACCAAAAATGGTTTAAGGCCAACGCAGAATAGATTCGCGAAGATCGTTCGCGAACGAGACGCATGAGATAGAAAAGGACACAAATATATTGCTGTCCTTTTCTAACCCATGCTTTGCGTTCGCGAACGACGTTCGCGAAGCAGTTGTGCTTAGGCCTTTACTGCTCAAGTATGGATTATAGTTAAGCAGACTAGACACAGGAGAAGTAACTGAAATGGTGGGGATAAAGTTGAAATGGAGAGCAATGAAGGAATGAATATGTGCAGAAACCTAATTTTCGTCTACTGCACCATCTACTTGCCAAGTACGACACCTGCATTGCCCTCATATTGTCACTGACCGTTCTCTGTAGGAATAAGGCTAACTTAAGGCCAACACAGAATAGAATCTTTAACCGGAACCGCAATCGTAAGCGTAACCGCAAGAATGAGTTAGAAAAGGATACAAATATATCTCTATCCTTTTCTAACCCATGCTCTGCGTTTTCGAACGACATTCGCGAAGCAGTTGTGCTTAGCCCTTTATGTGGGACCCTGCAACTACAAGTTAAGGTGCCGTCCCATGTCAGCGTGAAACGGGAAACGTTCAACCAATAAAGGTGCGGCTACACCTCTGCAGGCTGTCTGCCTGCGCAGGCAGGAGCAACGAGAGTAAGGGAGAAGTTTGAAGTCACTGACTCTCTTACTCTTGTACGTTACCATGACAACCTGCAGGCAGGCAGGCTGCCTGCAGAGGTGTAGCCCAGGGATGGGTACGTAACATACTTCATGTATGTTACCTGGGTTTGTTACTGTATGTTACCTAGTATGTTACGTCCTTACATTGATACATGCATGTATTTTTCGAGAGTGGGGGGTAACATACGTAGAAAACCTCGAGTTACGCGTAACTGCGCAACCCTGGTGTAGCCGCAGCCTAAGGATTTTCTTTTAGAATGATTTCCATTGAATCGGAAGTTGTTATTGTTATTGTTATTTCTTACATTTTTCCTTACATTCAATTTTTGATAATTCAATTTTTGATAAGGAAACTTAGGGAAATTTCTACATGGGTTAAAAAAAATTTACTTAAAATTTTCCCACCCAGAACTATCTGCGTTAACGTCATCTGACAAAATTTATCTTAACTATTTTGAGCACGTGATGATTAGCGATCGTCCAACATCAAACGTCATATAACGACATCAACGATTCGACGCGAGCAGGTTGTTTGTCTGCTAAAATTTGACACTTCGATAATTTAAAAGCTTCAAAACAAAACCAAAAAAACCAGTAAAATGACAGGATTCTAATAATAAATCTAAAAGAAGATAAGTATTATTTTATGACAAGGAAAAGTTTCAAATTGTAGTTCATAAAAACAAATTTACAAAATGACTGACTACGAGAATGAAAACTTCTGCAAAAAAATGAGAAAAGCTACTAAAGAAATTCACGCTGTTAGTGATGCATTAGTTAACGCTAAATTAGTTTTTGGTATGAATTTTGTGATTCTCTTCTTATTCCTTTCAATATTATGTATTAGAAAGTGTAATAAATTTCGTGAAAAAGGTGTTAACCTATATTTAAAAAAATAAACTTATTTCATTGACTTTATTCTTTAACTAGGAATTGCTTTTTTCATGTCCTATCTTTTTTTCAGTTCATAGATTTTCTTTTAGTGATATTGTTTTTTTAAAATAAATGTAATAATTTAATAATAAATTGACATTTCTTTTGTTATTGGTATTATTAGCAGTTTATGAATTGATCGTCAGATGGCACAATATTAAATGCGCGTAATTTTAAAATTTTCAAATATTTAAAACTTAATTTTTAATTTAGAAATAATATTAATGTGTTTTGTTTTTTGCAGCTTTTCATGATGACACAGTATGGGCCGATGGCCTTTTAGCTTTCTACGAAATTTTTCGATATCTGGAAGGTGCAATGGATAGATTAAAAAATACGAAAGTTGGTATTTTAAATATTCCAGGTCTCCAAAGAACTGAAGCTTTTGAAAAGGATTTAGATTATTACCTAGGAAAAGGATGGATAAAAAACTACACTCCAAGGTAGAATATTTTCCTGATTAAACTTTGATAAGGATGATGATAAAAATATCTAGAATCAATAATCATTTTCATGTTATAAAGTTACATAATTCTTCTTTCTTTAGAAACAGTGTAGCAAAGTATTTGCTGCGTTTAAGAGAAGTTGAGGACACTGATCCATCTCTTTTAATGGCTTATATTTATCATTTATACATGGGATTATTGAGTGGTGGAATAATAATTCGTCAAAAGCGACAACTGGTACAAAAAATTTCGCCATTTAAAAATGAAAATCAAGATGGGAACAACATCACCGATTTTGGCGAGTACAATATATTTCAATTGAAAAATGAAATGCGCACGACAATGAATCGAATTTCAGAGACATTAGACGAAGACACGAAAAATAAATTGATTGAAGAGAGTAAAATAGTTTATACACTTAATAACGAATTAATACGAAGCGTGAGAGGCGCTGGTTCAGTTATTTTAAAAAAAATTTCCTACTTCCTCGGCACTATTATTTTTTCAATTATAGTCTTTCTCTATTTCTTCAAATAAGACTTTTTTTCATAACTACTCCTGTTGATTTTTTCGAAAAATTATATATATATATATATATATATATATATATATATATTTCTTCAATTGCACTACTTCCTAATACAAAAAAAATTATTGCTGGGTCAGAATTCGTGAAATTTTCACGAAAAATAGAAAGTATTTTTTAAATCGAAATGTTGAAAAAAAGATTTCTATTTGGCGTTAGGAATGTGTTTACCAAGAAACAGAAATAAAATTTTTTTTATAAGAGTTATTGCAAAATGAATTTTTTACAACTTTTCAAACAAAATTTTATTTCTCCTAAATGAACGAACCGATTTAAATGAATCGAGTGGGATTATAAAGGGGATAAAATATACTTTCGATTAGAATTAAAGACTTTTTAAAGAGTTTTTTTAAAATAATTATTTAATAAATTTTTTTTAATGTTCTGCGCCTTTTAAAAATTTGAAAAAAATGCCATTAAAAAAAATGTTCAAACATAGGATTGAAACTAGAATAGAATAGAATTTATTGTCTCAATGCTACATAATTATGTTTTACATCGAATATAGCCTCTGCATATAAAATAAAATAAGAACATCATTTATAAAATTATAAAAAAGAAACAAATAGAACACACATATAATGAATCATATAATTTTTAAGTCTACATCACTTTGAGTTTTAACATTTTTTCTTTCTCTGAGAGCTTTTTGCTCTTATTATAAACACCCGCACTTTCACTTTTTAGGTTTTCTCAAAGTCTATTTCGCCATTGATTTTTGTCGCTTAAAGCTCTTCCAAATCTGCCACTAAACTTTGGATTCCGCTTCTAATCTTTGGTTAATTGATATTACAGTCAATCATAGAATTGAAACTATAGTAAATAAAAATCCGTTGAGAAAATTTATGATCCACAATTATTTAAAAAGTTACAATGAAAATTATATTGCCCGGACATGCGATTTTGATGTTTTTCAGAATTAAAATATTATTTTCATCTACGAATTGAAAAAAAAACACTGTCAAATTAACATTTATATAACTATTAAAATTGATCAAAAAGAAAGTGTAGCGTTGTTGCACTTCACCTCGCCAATATAATTTTCATTATAACTTTTTAAATAATTGTCCCACATTAATTTTCTTAACAGATTTTGATTTCTTAAAGTTTCAATTCCATGTTGACATTTTTTTCAAATTTTTAAAAGGCGTAGAACATTAAAAAAATAATTTATTTATAAAAAATGTAATAAATAATTATTAAAAAATAAACTTTTTAAAAAGTCTTTAATTCTAGTCGAAAGTATATTTTATCCCCTTCATATACCCGCTTGATTTATTTTAATCGGTTCTTTCGTTTAGGAGAAATAAAATTTTGTTTAAAAAGTTGTCAAAAAATTCATTTTGCAAAAACTTTTATAAAAAAAATATTTTTATTCTATTTCTTGGTAAACACATTCCTAACGCCAAATAGAAATGTTTTTTCAACATTTTGATTTTTAAAAATATCGATGTAATTGTAGTTTGATAACTACCAATGCCATTCAACATTTTTAATATTATGATGATTTGATCCACCAAAAAAAGATATTTTTTACACCAAAATATTAATTATTTTCAATTTTTACCAATGCGTCGATTGGTCTTGACTTTTTCGCCAGCAACAGCATGAATAATAGCTCAATTTTGAAGATACGAAAAGTAATTTATTAAATGAATGAGTGACATTTGTTCCCGAAATGTAATATAAAAGTGTACAAATAATGAATTTAACGTAAATGTTATTATACACACCGTAACACGGAATTAGAAAATATAACATTTTAGCAATTATTTTTCGTCATGAATCACGAATAAAACTTATAGTTTTATGATAATTAATTAGATTTAACAAAAAGAAAAAAGTACCGTCGTGACATAATCGAAGTCTTTATCTAAAATAAATCTTTCTCAAAATAATCAACGAAGAATAACATAATTTTTCATACACATTCACTTCATATACTTGTCAACAAAATGTACTTTACATCCATTTGAAATCGTATTTAAATATTATTAATCTCTACATATGCGAAGCTTTTAAAAAATAGTAATATTAATAGTAATATCACTACAAATTTGTAGATCACAGTTAACTTCTTCTTCAACTCGACAAAAACAAACTTTATAAACAATTAAGAATAATCTTCTTATCAAATTTAAAATGAGACCATATTTTAGTTCGAAATTCATCTTTTGAGGACAATTCCTTTATCGCTAAAGAACCTTGTGTACCAGTAGAAAATGGTAATTGATTGCTTTTTACATCGGTATTTAATTTTCGATTCGCTTCAGCTCCGCAATTGTGAGATTTTAAATTTCCCTTGTCGCCTGTAAATAATTTTTACAATTATAACGTTTCCTTATTAATCGAAATTTTCTTTTTTTACTTCAAGATTGCATTTATTTAACAATTTTCTATTTGTATGTCTAATACGGAAATTGAAAATAATTTACAAAATATAATTAACAGTTTTAAAAGAAATATTCCTTAAATAGATATTACATATTTAGCTATTAAGTATTAGTATAATATAAAGATTGTGCAATTCGTCCAAATATTTAATTTTAAAAGTAATATAATTACGAGGCGTTTATTTGAAGAAAAAAATTAATAACACAGCACTGAAAAAATTAAAAGCATGCTGCTGCCTTTGTAGAGATAGATGCTCGCTTTTTGCGGTTAACTGCTATCCCTTATAACAAAGCGCTCCGCTGCCTCGCATTGAAGTCAGCATGGTGCTTTAAATTTTTTCAGTGAGGGTCAAAATTTTTAACATATGATTTTTAAGAATATAATCTAAATTGATTTGATTTTTTAATTGAATTATTGAATGAAATATTACCTTTCGTTTCTTTTCCTCCTGGATGTTTCTTGGCTAAAGAATGAATCGACGAGTCATTGAATATCAAGGTTTGATGGCGTAAAGGACTCTCGATCAGTTGTTTAGCAAGCACTGCCGGTGATTGATCACTATTCAAATCGCCGAATAAATTACGTTTAAATGCATTTTTTGTAGCGGAATTTTTATTTTCGTGAGAGCTCTTACGACTTCGAACTGGAGAAGTGTTCGGTTGTCGTGTACTTCTCGAATCTGACACTTCATTCTTAAAATGGAAATTCATAAGTAAATTAAAAATAAAAATAATGTAAAAAAGAAAAATATTGTACATAAGTCAAGAAAAATAAAGAAACATTACTTGAGAGATCATTTGTTGTTGTCGTTTACTTTTCGCTGAATTTTCAACATCACCAACAGATTTGTGCCGATGTCTACGCCCTGGAACATTTTTTTCCCTTTGCTGTTTCTCCTGAACCCAACGTTTTATTCGCCTAGAAAAAATGTATTTACAATAAATTTATTTAGTAATTTTCAAAGTAGATAAAATTTTTTGCATGTTCTTACTTGACGAAAGGAACGACCATGAAAAATGAATTCGGTCCAACTCCCATTTTCACTTTCGGAGTCATGTCCTTTTTATTGTTTGGCAAATCGGCCAGTGAGAACCACTCAACATTTTTAATTTCTTTACGTGTCAATGGCTGAAATTTGGTATCCTTTTGAACGCCACTTATAATATAAAGTCTCACGAGTTGATCGTTGATAACTGATTCAATGAATTCATTTTTATCGATTAAATTAGAAATATCAAAGCCTGTTTCTTCTAATACTTCACGAACAGCACAATGTGATGGATCTTCGTCCTCGTTGACTTTCCCTTTAGGAAAACCCCAACTACTTTTCGCCCAATAACTTTGAACAAGAAGAACTTTAGTCATGTCTTCATTTAAAACAATTGCACCAAAAGTTGGTACATTTTGCTTATATTCCCTCCATTGATCAATTATAGAGTCGATATTAATTAGATGAGGTTTTAAAAATGGAATATGTTGAAAGATATGAGTTACAAATTCCTTCATGCCACACGATTTCAGTTTTGAATTTTCTTCCACACAGTAGAAATCCAAGTAGAACCAATGCGCCAATTCAATTTGAAAACAAATACGGACTAGGTCCTTTCTCTCTTCTTCAGGTACGTTTATTATAAAACGACTAAAAAATAATAAATTGTGAGCAAGCGCAAATCAATGTTGCTAAACCTCAAAATAGAAGAGCGAAATTAATTAAAAAAGCTATAAGGTTTTGTTTAATCAAGAAAATATAACTATTATTGTTAATTATTGATATTATTTCAGGGGAAATTAAATGTAAGAAATGATTAATTTTAATTGTTTAAATTTTACAACTTTTGACATTTTTCTAAAGTCCTAGACCAATAATATTTTTGACAATATCAGTGTTTACAATTAGTTAAATAATAAAAATTCTAACCTCTTCAATAATTAAAATTCCAAATTTTTGACCATCCTATATATTTTAGGGTTAAAAATGGTACAAGAAAAAAAATATAACCTACTTTAGTAATTCAAATTTAAAGGGGTCAAAGTCGGGGGTGGTGTCTCTCCTTAAATAATAAGTAAATAAACATTTTATTAAATTGTTTTTTATAACAATAGAAACTAACCTGCTCAAGTCATCAAGAATGTACAAAGGTATAGAATGCTCCGACATAATTTTCTTCCTATTAAACAATGAGATAGTGAAATACCTCAAGAAATATGAATAAAATGTTTTAAAAATTATAAACAATTCTTTTTAATTAATACATATTTATATTCACTATTTTGTGTCTGATACCGATACCCTGTTTACTTTGATCCAGATAATTTTTGCTGTTTTGCGAATTGCGATCGTGTTCCCTCGCGTACTGCACATGCGCAACTTGTCGCACAACCATCTTTCATTTTTCTGGCTGTGTTGCCATACACACCGTGGTCGGTCGGCGTTCGCGCCGCCAAACTTTAACACACTGTAAAAAATCCTAAGAAAATTACACAGACTTTGGGAAAAGTGACGCTTTAAATAAGGTTATGTTGCCACATTGAATGCGGCACTTTTCCCAAAGTCTGTAAAATAGCCACATTTAATGTGGGTAATATTCTTAGGATTTTTTACAGTGCATGCAAAACTTATGCATGCAGGTTGCCATAGTAGCGTTCAAGAGTGAGAGAGATAGAATAATTTCCTATCTTTCTCAATCTTGATCGCTACTATGGCAACCTGCATACGGAGGTGTGAATGCTCCATGAAGTTGAGTCCACAATAACACCTTGAACGGAACGTTAGCGTAACGAAACAATGCTAAAGGTACCGTCCCATGACGGCGTAAAAGCGTCGGCGTTTACATTCCATTCAAGGTGCTATTGTGGACTCAACCTGAGGCTGGAGTCTCATAGCAACGTTTTGAGTTGCGTTTTGTAACTAGGCTATGAGTGCAAATAGACCAAACATATATCTGTATCTCTCTCACACTCATGGCCTAGCTACAAAACGCAACGCAAATAGAGTTCTAAAGGGCCAGTCCCATATGAGCGTGAAAGCGGAAAACGTTTAGCCAATAACAACTTCCGATTCAATGGAAATCATTCTAAAAGAAAATTCTTATTGGTTGAACGTTTTCCGTTTCACGCTGACATGGGACGGCACCTTAACGGCGTTGGAGGTCGAGAACAGGTTAGTGTTGCCAACCCACTTCCCCTACTTTCCTGTATTTTTCCACTTTGATCACTTTTAAAAAAAAATCTAAGCACTTAATCAAAAAAGTGGCTCTGTACCGTAAAATAAAATTAAATAGAGAATTATTAAAAATTTATTTGGTCTTGATACGATGTTTCTACGAGCCACAAAACGATTTTTGCGATGACAATTTACAGATGTAGGTGACTTGATCTGGGGATAAAATGGCCGCACAACAGAAAGGTGGAGTAAAGCGGGTTGCCTACGTAAAGGCATAACGATATTATAAAACAGGGCAGTAACTTTTATTTTGTTGAAAATGATTAAAATAATATTTTGTAATAATAAAAATTAATACAAAAAACATAAATAAAAGGATTTTCGTTTATAAAAATGTACATAATATAAAATATGTTAAAATTAATACAAAAAACATAAATAAAAGGATTTTCGTTTATAAAAATGTACATAATATAAAATATGTTAAATTTAAACAAAAAATATGAAAAACCTTTTTTTTATTTTGTTATTCATTAAAATAATTTTTTAAAAAGATTAAAAATTAAATTGTTATTTAATCCCAATCAAAAAAGTTCTATAGAGTCATTCTATAGAATGACTTTATAGAGCATTTTACAGAGAATTCTATAGCGAATTCTATAGAATATTTTATAGAATTTGTAAAATAAAATATTTTTTGTGAATATCTGCACGAATTCTATAGACTTTGACTAGAAATATTTTATAGAATTCATGTAGCAATTAAAAAATATATTTTTACATATAAATTCTACAAAATTTATATAGAATATTATATAGAATTCGCTATAGAATACTCTATAGAATGCTCTATAGAGTCATTCTATAGAGTCTTTCTATAGAATCATTCTATAGAACTTTTTTTACTGGTATACCTTTAGAGGTACAATTAATTAAATTGTAATTAAGAAAAATATGGAAAATGACAAATATGCAGAATTTTTCGTCCACGAGAAAACGCGGCTTAGCTCCCAAGCGTGAATTTCACAGGGCGAGCGATTGAAGTAGAAGCAGAACGAAAAAATGCATACAAAATAATGGTTTTAATACCTTATATTGTCGAAAGCAATTGACTATAACAACTTCTGACTTTTGCATTCATTCAACAGCATATTAATTAATTTGAAGGTTTTGGAATAAAAAAGATAAATTATGCAAATTAAACTGTCCTCATTTGAAAAAAAATAATATTGTGTAGTAAATAGTATAAAAAATTATAGACGTAAACAAATCATAATCATGTACCTAATATTCTTTCATTTCATTCTATAATAAGCCAAAAGTTTTTCTTTAAAAGATTTTATTAAACAATTATTATTTTCAAAAAGGATAATATTTATCACAAGAATGCAATTATTTAAAATTTTTTAAATTACTTAAATTCTTGTCAGAAATTCAATTATTTTCAAAGAATCTGAAAAAAATGTGGTCAACATTTCCAATAACCTCTATAAATGAATAACAATAATCTTGGACAAAGTTCAATTATTTTAAGGAATTTAAATAAAATTCATTACAAAATTCAATTATTTTCATAAAAATAATAGTATTCATAACAAAAATTCAAATATTTTCAAAAATTTTGATAAACAAGTTGTATATCCAGATGTTCATTACATAATAGGCCAGTCGGTGAGTGCAAAAAGTGCACAAAAGTGCAACCTGAAAAGTTTTAATAGTTTCTTGTAGTATGGGGGCCCCATATAAGAGCCCCATGGTTTGCTCTCGATTTCCGGTTGCAAAAAATAGTGTAAACAATCGTCAAAGTTCGAGAAACGTAGTTTTTCGATGACCCTTGCTTTCGGTTAAATTTTAGAGAAAAAAGTTGTTATTGAAAGTTGTAGAGCCTAAAAATACCTTTCAAATGACTGGTCATACGTTGAAAAAGGTTGAATTTACTTTTTTTTTTAATAAATTATTTTTTGTACTAATAAAAAAAAATTTTTTTTAATAACAAATTTTTATTATTATTTATTATATTTAACCAAAAATTTTTTTCTTACATATTATTCAATTTAATTTGAAACAATATTGTGGACAAAAAAATTTGAAATTATTTACCAGCCCAGGCGGAAAAGTCGGACGAATGCCGGATCAACCAACCGTCAAGAATCCGCGCCGATTGATTTGGAGAGTCAATGCCGGTACAGGCAGTCTGTACCGATTCGGGTGTTAATGTCTGCTGGCGCGGTACAAAGACGGATCCGACCGCCGGATCAAAATTTATACTGTGTTATAATGGCTATGCGTCCGGCTCGGTACAGATTTCATGCCGTCGAACAACCGGCGTTGTACTGGCATTCGTCCGCCTGGCAACCGGATCGGTGCAGGCTTTCTACTGGAACATGACAATGTGTTGTAGTGGCTACGCGTCCGGCTCGGTACAAATTTGATGCCGCCGAACAACCGGCGTTGTACTGGCATTCGTCCGTCTGACAACCCGAGCGGTACAAACATTCTACCGACTGCGGACTAATATCATTTATGTTCTTATTATTAAGATTTCAATTAATAATAATATGCTAAGAATATGACTATCGTCATTGTTTTTCTAAAACAATTTAATGTTTTCTAAAATAATTTTTTTTAATTAACACCTTAGTCAGAATTTTCAGAAATAGATTTTTTACAATGCAAAAATTTAGCTATAGTCTTATTGTTTCAATAAAAATTAATAAAATAATAATTATAGTAATAAAAATTTTTAATCTATTATGTTGTAAAAAATTTTTGTAGGAGAATTGTTTAAAGTTTAAATATTAAAAAAAGAATTAACAATACAATAGAATATAAAATTTAATTTTAAAAATTAATGAATTTGAAAAATAGATTTTAATTTTATTTTTTAATTAACAAATAAATTAAAGAATTAAATTTTTTTGTTATAATCAAATTTTTTAAATATTTATAAATAAAGTATACAGATAATTATTTATAAATATAAAAAAATGAATAATAAAAATAATAAATAAATATAATAATAATAATAATAATAGAATAATTAAAAAAATAAAAATTTTAAAATATTGTTTTAAAACACTAGATTTATTTACATAATATTCATAAAATGCTAAAATATTCCAAAGTATTTGTAAAAGTATTATTTATTGTTTGCTTCGTAGCGGTATTACATATCGACATTATTATGCTCAGATCCGCATGCGAGCGAATAGCGTAGTGGTTAGCGTGTTAGACTTCGGTGCTTCGATTAGGAATAGCTTGGGCTTCGTATCCCACTTGCGAGCGTTTAGAATTTTAATGTGTAAAAAAAATGTAGAATGTGTTAAAAATGCTGGAAATGATCTATAAATAAATATTAATTAACATGCACCATGCACAGTTAATGAAATATTTTTTTATTTTATTTTTCAATAGAAAATATAATTTAGTCTGGCTAGACGGGCGAATGCCAGTAGAACGCCGGTCCGCTGAAGCGAGTCGTCTTTGAAAGAATATTTGGCCCGCCGCGGTTGCTAGAGCGGGCGAATGCCGGTACAACGCCGGTTGTTCGGCGGCATCAAATCTGTACCGAGCCGGACGCGCAGCCACTACAACACATAGTCACGTTCCAGTAGAATACCTGCACCGCTCCGGTTGCCAGGCGGACGAATGTCAGTACAGTCTTACCGACGTCTGTACAGGCGCGGTACGATGCCAGTGGTCAATTTCCGCCTGGGAGTGAACGTGTAGCATCGAGTAAACAGAAGTTAAATAAATGAATGTGTTGACAGTGTGGAAATGAATATGATTTTAATGTTGAAATAAATGATAAGTGCATAGATGCCCCTTGAAGCTAGGTTAAATTTTTTTTTTTGAAAATTTTTGTGAAAACAAATGAAATCAAATGCCCTTTACACCAAATCGATAAAGTGAAAATTGACTGAGTTATTCCATTTGTTTATGTCAAAAAAACATACCCTTTTTTAACGTCCATTATTATGCACTAAATAAAAAAAATCTATTTCCCATTTAAATGGAATGAAAGTTTGACTCCTAAACTGTACTCTCGAAAAGAAAAAACCGAAATTCGTTGGTCCAAAAGTGGGGAAATTCCGTTGAAAAATTACATGTTTTTAGTTAACAAATGGAATTATGCATAAACCATTTATCTGATCGAGTCGAATTTTTTTGGTATTTATTCAACTTCGCAAGGAGAATATTCCTGCTGAATTATTAACAAATTCTATAATTATTAACAAAGTCATTAAACAATTAAAAAAGTGCTATTTTTAATGGTTTAAATTCATTTGCAACTAAACTAATAAACCTTTTTCAACGTATGACCAGTCATTTGAAAGGTATTTTTAGGATCTACAACTTTCAATAACAACTTTTTTCTCTAAAATTTAACCGAAAGCAAGGGTCATCGAAAAACTACGTTTCTCGAACTTTGACGATTGTTTACACTATTTTTTGCAACCGGAAATCGAGAGCAAACTATGGGGCTCTTATATGGGGCCCCCAAACTACAAGAAACTATTAAGACTTTTCAGGTTGCACTTTTGTGCACTTTTTGCACTCACCGACTGGCCTATAAACACTTTGCTTCCTTGGGGAGAAAGCATTTTGACAATTCCACGTGAGATTTTAGTCGACCTCTTAAAATCGGCCAAAAATATTTTCTTCTATTCTGTATCGAAAAAAAACAGATACGTATTTTTTTATTTTTGTTTAATTGTCAAAATTTTCGAGTTATGAATTTTCGAAATTTTTCATTTTTTATTTAAAAAATAAAAAAATTTTATAAACAAATTAATTTTTTTTAACTTTGGGTTTGATAAATTTTTAATTTTTTTTTATCAAAACATACCTTTAAATGATAAGAAGTTTTTGCAAAAAGTTTCAGAGTGGGCCTGACTAGTTTAATGGGTTAAAAGAAATAATTAAGCTGCCCGTGCAGGTCGCACGCCCGCGGCACAATGGAAATTTTGTACAATTTACTATTAAAAATTGTTTAGAGCCTACCAATTTTATCGGATTTTGATTATTATTAAATTGGTAGGCTCTAAACAATTTTTAATAGTAAATTGTAAAAAAATCCCATTGTGCCGCGGGCGTGCGACCTGCACGGGCAGCTTAATTATTTTTTTTAACCCATTAAATAGTCAGGCCCACTCTGAAACTTTTTGCAAAAACTTTTTATCATTTACAGGCAAGTTTTGATAAAAGAAAATTAAAAATTTATCATACCTAAAGTTAAAATAAATTAAATTTGTTTATAAATTTTTTTTATTTTTTTAATAAAAAATGAAAAAAAAATTTTTTGTTTTCATTTCCTAAAAGTGGAAAGAAAAATAAAACTTTCGTTCTTTGACAACTTTTTTCTAAACTAAATATTTTCGGACTTATAAGCTACTGAATATAGGTCTACAATTAAAAGTGCAAAACTTCGAAAATTCATAACTCGAAAATTTTGACAATTAAACAAAAATAAAAAAATACGTATCTGTTTTTTTTTCGATACAGAATAGAAGAAAATATTTTTGGCCGATTTAAAGAGGTCGACTAAAATCTCACGTGGAATTGCCCATATATAAACAACTTACTTTCAATTAGAAAAAATGTTTTCTAATTTTAATTAATTACTGACTTTTTGCTTCATAATTATTAAATTTCACTAAAAAATTAGTAGAGATGATTATTTATTAGTAAAATTTACTCATTCAAAAGCAAAAGTCTGTCTCTAAATAAAATTAGTAATCCAGGGTGTCTGCAATATTAATCTGGAAAAAATTTCCCTCACATTTCCAGGTTTTCCAGGCCTTCCAAAATTTTTTTCCTGGTTTTAAGAATCGACATAGTACTTAAAGGATTACAAAAAAACTGCTTAAATTTTATTTTATAACACTTATAAATTACGTGCCCAGGCGGAAATTTACCACTGGCATCGTACCGCGCCTGTACAGACGTCGGTAAGACTGTACTGACATTCGTCCGCGAGACAACCGGATCGGTGCAGGCTTTCTACTGGAACATGACAATGTGTTGTAGTGGCTGCGCGTCCGGCTCGGTACAAATTTGATGCCGCCGAACAACCGGCGTTGTACCGGCATTCGTCCGCTCTAGCAACCGCGGCGGGCCAAATATTCTTTCAAAGACGACTCGCTTCAGCGGACCGGCGTTCTACTGGCATTCGCCCGTCTAGCCAGACTAAATTATATTTTCTATTGAAAAATAAAATAAAAAAATATTTCATTAACTATGCATGGTGCATGTTAATTAATATTTATTTATAGATCATTTCCAGCATTTTTAACACATTCTACATTTTTTTTACACATTAAAATTCTAAACGCTCGCAAGTGGGATACGAAGCCCAAGCTATTCCTAATCGAAGCACCGAAGTCTAACACGCTAACCACTACGCTATTCGCTCGCATGCGGATCTGAGCATAATAATGTCGATATGTAATACCGCTACGAAGCAAACAATAAATAATAATTTTACAAATACTTTGGAATATTTTAGCATTTTATGAATATTATGTAAATAAATCTAGGGTTTTAAAAAATATTTTAAGATTTTAATTTTTTTAATTATTCTATTATTATTATTATATTTATTTATTTTTACTATTCATTTTTTTATATTTATAAATAATTATCTGTATACTTTATTTATAAATATTTTAAAAATTTGATAACAAAAAAATTTCATTCTTTAATTTATTTGTTAATTAATAAATAAAAATATAATTAAAACCTATTTTTCAAATTCAATAATTTTTAAAATTGAATTTTATATTCTATTGTATTGTTAATTCTTTTTTTAATATTTAAACTTTAAACAATTCTCCTACAAAAATTTTTTACAACATAATAGATTAAAAATTTTTATTACTATAATTATTATTTTATTAATTTTTATTGAAACAATAAGACTATAGCTAAATTTTTGCATTGTAAAAAAATCTATTTCTGAAAATTCTGAATAATGTGTTAATTAAAAAAAAATTATTTTAGAAAACATTAAATTTTTTTAGAAAAACAATGACGATAGCCATATTATTAGCATATTATTATTAATTGAAATCTTAATAATAAGAACATAAATGATATTAGTCCGCAGTCGGTAGAATGTCTGTACCGCTCGGGTTGTCAGACGGGCGAATGCCAGTACAACGCCGGTTGTTCGGCGGTATCAAATTTGTATCGAGCTGGACGCGCAGCCATTACAACACATAGTCACGTTCCAGTAGAATACCTGCACCGCTCCGGTTGCCAGGCGGACGAATGCCAGTACAACGCCGGTTGTTCGGCGGCATGAAATCTGTACCGAGCCGGACGCACAGCCATTATACCACAGTATAAATTTTGATCCGGCGGTCGGATTCGTCTTTGTACCGCGCCAGCAGACATTAACACCCGAATCGGTACAGACTGCCTGTACCGGCATTGACTCTCCAAATCAATCGGCGCGGATTCTTGACGGTTGGTTGATCCGGCATTCGTCCGACTTTTCCGCCTGGGTGGAAGAATTATTTACAACGTTTGTCATTAAAAAAATATAAAAATTGAATTATTGCAAAAAAAATGTAGAAAAAATTTGTAAGTGATTGAATTTCTGTAAAATACTTATTATTTTATAAAAGTAATTAAAATTTTTTTAATAATTAAATTCTCTTGAAAGCAATTTTATTAAAATAGTATATAGATAGGGTAGAGTGGGGCAAACCGGACCCCCTAACGGTTTTTTATTCTTGTGACTAAACGAATCAACCGATTTTATTTTTCGATGGCTTGTTTGAAAGATCATTTAATTGCGCAACTTTTTCCCAGAGACACCTATACTTCATCTTTTATTGTTTAGTTTCTGTGTTAGCTTAAAAAAATTTGCAAACGGTCCGGTTTGCCCCACCCCCTGGGGTAAACCGGACCGTTTGGTTTTTTATTTATAATTTTGCATTTACATAATCTACAATAATAAAAAACATAGAGAATCTTGTAAACAATGGTTGTAGTAATGAAAATAATAATTCGGGATTAAATTTTAATTAAATAAAGATTTAAAAATAAAAATGTTTGTCATTATCAGAGAAACAATATTAAAGGGTCCAATTATCATTGGAAGACAATTATTTTTCATTGTAAGGTAATATTTTAATGAAAGAAACATTTTATTTAAAAATAATTTTTATGAAACTATAATTCAATGGAAATATCCTACGGCCGGTTGTCCCACCGAAAACGGTTCGGTTTGCCCCACACACCCATTTTGAGAATAAATGTTTGTCAAAAAGAAACGCTTTGCAAATTCATCAAAGTTTTTGGTGGTAAATATTCCTGAGGTGTGTACCTTCAAAACCCAAGACCTAATATTTGGAAATATTTCACGATTTCCTTAGAATTCCCTTAAAAAAAATTCGGAAAAGTGTAGAAAAAAACTAAAAAAAAAACTTTTGCTCCCAGCGTTGCACAAACAAAAGTAAAAAATGGCAAATTGAAAAAAATAAGGTATGCTACACAAGGTTGTTTCAAATTTCTAAATAGCACTTTTGACAATTTCGCTATTTCGGAAATATTGAGAGGGGTCCGGTTACCCACCGGTCCGGTTTTCCCCACTCTCCCCTATTGAAAAACATTGAAATGAAGAACATTTTTGAAAATAATTTAAATTTTGCCTAGAATTTTATTAAAATTTTTGAAAACAATAGAATTTTTGAGAATAGTTTTATTTTTAAAGATAATTTAAATCTTGACAATTTTTTTTCTATTTGATTGTAATATGTTTGTATGTCTGCGGTTTGTATTGTTTTTTAAAACAGAATAGATTTGCAAAATTGAAAAGGCAATGTTAATTATTACCATTTTTCCAGGATATTTTTAATTTTTCTGACATTTCCGGGTTTCCCAGATGTTATAGACATCCTGCGAATGTGAATTAAATTAAATAAATAATGTGAATTACATAGTAAAAAAGATTACTAATTTTTTTTACTAAGTTACATTTAGAGAGTAAGTGAAATTTTACTTGAAATACTCACTTATTAAGGAAAACTAATAAACAGAACTTACTCTGTTATACTCGATTATAAATACCAAAATTGACCTTCAAAAAAATTATTTTTGATCTTAAAAACCTTGAAAAGTCCTTGAATTTTTTTAAAATAAGAATTGCTAAACACGCTTCAAGAGTCATCCAAAAAAAAACGTCAAATCAAAATGAAATCAATTTATGTAATTTAACCGAAGTACTCGACACTTTTACTTTAATTTACCTTATTTTGTGAGATTACAGTTATTATCTGCTCTCAGAAATAAAAAAACTGTTGCACTGTGTTATATATATATTTCAAACGTCAGTTCAGTGTAAATCTATCTCTGAAAGAAGTGTAAGATAAAGTTAACTAACAAATTAATGCAAGAAAATTCTATTTCATTCTCCAATTCAAGATAATGCTATCTCGAAATCCCATGCAACAAAATGACATGATGATTCCCTCTCAAAATATAAAAATATTAGTTTTTAAAAGTTTTTGACATTTTATAGTATTGCAACTAATGGGTTTACAATTAAAAATATCAGAATGTATTATAAACTTCTGTTTCCTAAAAATTACAATGGTGGATAAAAATAACATTACTTCTTTGAATATTAATATTGAAAACTATCATCATCGTACATCGATTATCCCTAAATTATTACATTTTATTAGAAATATCGAAATACGATTTAATTATGCTTTTTCATATAGAGGAAATATTGTATTACCAAAATTTTTCGACTTCGATTTTTTGACATATCTTTATGTTATTTGACCTCAGGAGCTCAAAAATGACATTTTTACAAAATGTCATTCCGTATGTGTGTGTGTGTGTGTTAACATCACATTTTCATAAATATCTATAAATTATGAAGAGCTTTTAGACTGAATTTTTTTAAATTGTAGGTCTCATCTGCGGTCATAAAATGAGAGTACTTTGAGACAGGTTAATAAAGTTTAACTATATATTTTTTTGATTTTTAATTTTTCAAAAAAAACGCTTTTTGTACATAACATTAAAAAAATGTTAGGACACCTATGAATGTTTTTATCTAATTTTGTAGAGTTTTTTTAGATGCATCTTTTGAGCCCTCAATGAACATTTTTCGTCCATATTCATTAGAGATATTAAACTTTTTAAAATAAAAAATTTTGGAAAATAAGACTTTTTTGAAAATTTTGTTAAAAAATGTAGAAATAACTTTAAAATTATCAATGCCAACTTGTAGAGCATTAAAAAACGCTTTTATTGGCCTATTTTTGAAGCTAATTCAATTAGAAATAAAGAAGTTATTGATATTTTAGAAAACTGAAATTCTGATGAAAATTTTTTTTTTTTAATTTTTTCATGTAAAAGTAACTTTAAAAAGTTGAAAAATATCATTTCTAAAATTTTAAAAAAGAAAATAA
This sequence comes from Leptopilina myrica (nomen nudum), assembly GCA_032872475.1. Lineage (NCBI taxonomy): Eukaryota > Metazoa > Arthropoda > Insecta > Hymenoptera > Figitidae > Leptopilina > Leptopilina myrica (nomen nudum). Next base: position 49,078,449 of record CM065458.1, read on the forward strand.
TTAAAGTCATTACATACAATAAAAGTCAAAATCGCTTATGTATCGAAACTGATTTTTAATCAAATAAAGAGAAAGAAAATATTACAGCAATTGAGAATAATTGTTCAAAATTTATATTTTATTATTATTATTATTAACATCTCTATGATCCCTAATATTTACAAAAGCGTTAATAATGTTTTGTCGATTATCCTAATTGCGTGACTGAAAGGAATAAACACAGGTCTACAATGTTTTTATTAAGAATTCGGAGTGGTTTCCCATGCATTTTTGTGCGCTGAATTCGATCCCGGTCTCCAAAATTGCGAATCACGTCAGGATTTTGAGAAAAGTGGGGGTAAACACCAAAAATAGTGTTTTTGACAGTTTTCAGTATTTTTTTCTTATAAACCTGATGTTCCAAAGACTTCTATTTAGTCTTAAATTAAAGCTTTATTCGTGCACTTTAAGACTTAAATGCGTAAAATAAAAAAATGTAAAAGCTTGAATCTTTACATGCTAGGTCATTTTAAAATTCAAAATCGTGTACAGCGCATAAAAATACATTTAAAACCACTCCAATAACGATAAGAAGCAAAATAAATTTTTTGAGGCTTATTACCCCCACTTTTTCAAAATCCTTATTTTTTTTATTTTGGCATTGTGGGTCTTAAAGTGTACGATTTAATATTTAATTTAAAACTACATAGAAGTAAATAATATTTTAAAATAATATTTTAAAAATAGTCTGTTAAGTCAGTAAAGAAAAGGTTGGGAGTTAAAAAATGTTTTTTTTTAACGACATGACGTCACGTAAATTAATGTTTATTAATTTATAAGTTTATTTTAGAGCATCGATATCAAATCAAATAAGAAATTTTCTGATTTAATAGCAGTGCTATAAAATGTCACTTCAAATTAATTACATTTGCATTTGAACGTATGTGAAATGTTAGCTATAGATTCAATACTATTTTTTCGCAGTATAAATTTTGGAACAGGAAAATTTATTTAAATATGTATAATTTCAACAATGGAGAGAAGTTTTCGTAGACAGTAAGTAATTCACAATTTCATGTACATTTTCTTATTATTTTCAAAAATGTTCCTCATTTAAATGTTTTTCAATATCTACTATTTTAATAAAATGTACGACACAAACAATTGAAAGTAAGTTGTTTATGTATATATAGTATATATTTTATTTGAATTTATAAAATCAATCAAAAAATTTATTAAAGACGAAAAATTCGCACTTTTATTAGAAATTTATTTTCTTCTTCAAAAATATGTTATCGTATAATAAAATGTTATTCTTTACTTAAAAACAACAAAAAATCTTATTATTTTCATCAAGACGAATCGATTGATGTATAAAAAGAATATACTATTAGCATTTATAAAATTAATTAAAATTGAAAAATCCACTATATTATTTAAAAAAATTTATTTTTTAAATTTAATATAAATGCTTTCTCCCCAAGGAAGCAAATGTTTTGATTATCTCAAAGAGGAAGCAAAGTGTTTATGTAATGAACATCTGGATATACAACTTGTTTATCAAAATTTTTGAAAATATTTGAATTTTTGTTATGAATACTATTATTTTTATGAAAATAATTGAATTTTGTAATGAATTTTATTTAAATTCCTTAAAATAATTGAACTTTGTCCAAGATTATTGTTATTTATTTATAGAGGTTATTGGAAATGTTGACCACATTTTTTTTAGATTCTTTGAAAATAATTGAATTTCTGACAAGAATTTAAGTAATTTAAAAAATTTTTAATAATTGCATTCTTGTGATAAATATTATCCTTTTTGAAAATAATAATTGTTTAATAAAATCTTTTAAAGAAAAACTTTTGGCTTATTATAGAATGAAATGAAAGAATATTACATGATTATGATTTGTTTACATCTATAATTTTTTATACTATTTACTACACAATATTATTTTTTTTCAAATGAGGACAGTTTAATTTGCATAATTTATCTTTTTTATTCCAAAACCTTCAAATTAATTAATATGCTGTTGAATGAATGCAAAAGTCAGAAGTTGTTATAGTCAATTGCTTTCGACAATATAAGGTATTAAAACCATTATTTTGTATGCATTTTTTCGTTCTGCTTCTACTTCAATCGCTCGCCCTGTGAAATTCACGCTTGGGAGCTAAGCCGCGTTTTCTCGTGGACGAAAAATTCTGCATATTTGTCATTTTCCATATTTTTCTTAATTACAATTTAATTAATTGTACCTCTAAAGGTATACCAGTAAAAAAAGTTCTATAGAATGATTCTATAGAAAGACTCTATAGAATGACTCTATAGAGCATTCTATAGAGTATTCTATAGCGAATTCTATATAATATTCTATATAAATTTTGTAGAATTTATATGTAAAAATATATTTTTTAATTGCTACATGAATTCTATAAAATATTTCTAGTCAAAGTCTATAGAATTCGTGCAGATATTCACAAAAAATATTTTATTTTACAAATTCTATAAAATATTCTATAGAATTCGCTATAGAATTCTCTGTAAAATGCTCTATAAAGTCATTCTATAGAATGACTCTATAGAACTTTTTTGATTGGGATTAAATAACAATTTAATTTTTAATCTTTTTAAAAAATTATTTTAATGAATAACAAAATAAAAAAAAGGTTTTTCATATTTTTTGTTTAAATTTAACATATTTTATATTATGTACTTTATTATAAACGAAAATCCATTTATTTATGTTTTTTGTATTAATTTTAACATATTTTATATTATGTACATTTTTATAAACGAAAATCCTTTTATTGATGTTTTTTGTATTAATTTTTATTATTACAAAATATTATTTTAATCATTTTCAACAAAATAAAAGTTACTGCCCTGTTTTATAATATCGTTATGCCTTTACGTAGGCAACCCGCTTTACTCCACCTTTCAGTTGTGCGGCCATTTTATCCCCAGATCAAGTCACCTACATCTGTAAATTGTCATCGCAAAAATCGTTTTGTGGCTCGTAGAAACATCGTATCAAGACCAAATAAATTTTTAATAATTCTCTATTTAATTTTATTTTACGGTACAGAGCCACTTTTTTGATTAAGTGCTTAGATTTTTTTTTAAAGTGATCAAAGTGGAAAAATACAGGAAAGTAGGGGAAGTGGGTTGGCAACACTAACCAGTTCTCGACCTGCAACGCCGTTAAATGTTTTAAGTGCTCAGAGAAATTCTTTCGAGCATGAGAATATTCTCGAGAATATTCTCAACCTGAATGTGCTTTGTCTTTTTATTGAGCATTAACGAAAATTTCAAATATTTAAACATGTTTGTCATTCTCTTACTAATTTCTATAATTGAATTGCGAATTTCGAAAAGGGCTCAACTCGGATTTTTTTTCAAATTTCACTTTTTTGCATTATTATATATTTATTGACGTTTTCTTAAAAGGAAAATTTCATCTGTGGTACTTTTAACGGAGAAAAATGTATTAAACTGTGTTTTTCTTTGACTTTTAACATAAGATTTTTTGTTTTCTAACCTATTGCTGAATTGTTTTTGAGCCCAAAAAAAGTTATTATATTTTGAAATTAAATACAAACATAATTGAATTGATTCTTGATAGTAAAATATTTAATTAATATATTTTAATAATTAAAACGATTGATTTTTTTTCATGAATTTCGAAAAGGGATCAACTCAGACAACTATAATATCAATTTTCCCCATCCAACTTTAATTTAAGACAATTATTTTATCATTTTCTCACACAAAATAGCATCTAATTACTATAAAAAAACTAGACTCTTTTAATTAAAACTGTTTGTAATAAAACGTTTTTTGTCACTCCTGTAAAATTTTAAAAAACCGAGTTGAGCCCTTTTCGAAAATCGCAATTCAATTGTGCTCCGAATTAAGGGTGTAATCCTATATGAGCAAAATAAGTCGACCGAAAGCAGAAAATCATGAGTAGAAAAGATATGGGTAGATATGGGTCGACGTATTCTGCTCACATGGGATCGCACCTTCAGAATCTTTTCCCATCTTACCACATTCTGCTGGGTAAAATTTATTAACATTATATTTAATTCTAGTGAAACTTTACTAAAATTATAGTTAAAATTAAAAAATACAAGTAAATCCATAAGTAAATAGGATTTGAAATGTTTATAGTGCAGTATTATTTTCCGCCTTTATTTATATTTATATTGACGCTTTTAAAGAATAAATAACGATAGGATAAAATTGTTCTTAAAGTTTACTCTTTTACGTTACCATGACAACCTGCAGGCAGGCAGGCTGCCTGCAGAGGTGTAAAGGCCTAAGCACAACTGGTTCGGTTTCGGGAGACGGTTTCGGGATATGTAAGATTTACATACATTTTGAGGTTAGGAAGCCCATATACCGAAACCGTCTCCCGAAACCGAACCAGTTGTGCTTAGGCCTTAACCGCAGCTTAATAAATTAAGATAGCGGAACTTGGAATTTTTTAAAATCTCAAAAATTCTCTTTAAATGCTCGTTTTTTGTGTAAATGCTGAGAATATTCTCGATAGCATTTGCTCAGCTTAAATTCTCAAGAATTTAAGAACTCTAAACGCAAAACGCTGCCAATAGGACTCCACCCTCATCGATATTTCTTAGGATACTATTTTCAAAAAGACACGCAATCAAAGTTTATTTTCATAAACAATACAAGTAAAATTTTTCGAAAATAAGATAGTTTGTCAATTATATAATTATGTTATATAATTTTTAAAGTGTTTCCCTGTATACGTAATTATTTTCTATGAGTATAAACTGCTACAAAAATATAATCTCAAAACAATATAAATAAAGAAATTAAACTTACTGACTGATACATTGAAATTAAACTTATAGTGGATATTTTTTAAAATTTATAAAAGTAATTAAATTCTTTTAAAAAATTCTATGAAAATTGTTTTTAAAATAATTAAATTTCTTCAAAGAATTTTACTATTTATAAAACTAATTAAAATGATCGAAAGTTTATTAAAATATTAGTAAAAATTGAATTGTTTCGAAAATAATAAAATTTCTGTAAAGAATTTTATTAAAATTAAGAATATTCAAAATAATTGTATTCATCAGAATAATTTTATTATTTTTTGAAATAAATTAAATTCTTTCGCAATTTTTTTGACGAAAATATTTCAAAATTGCATTAAAAGTAACTTAATTTTTATAGAATTTTTAAAAAATATTTAGAGAATAATTGAATTATTTTTAGAGAATTTTAAATTCTTGTTGAAATTAGATTTTATGAAAATTTGTAAAAATAATTAAATTCTTTCGTACAATTTTAATTAAATTAGATTAAAAATAATTTAATTCCAGCAAATAATTGTTAGTATTTATTAAAAGAGTTTAATTTTTTCGAAGAATTTATTGAAATTTTAGTAAATAATTAAAAATATTTTAATTCTGCCGAATTCAATTAAAATTGTTTTGAAAATAATCGAATTCCTGCAAAGAATTTTACTATATTTGTAAAAATATTTCAATTCTTGTGAAAAATTTTACTATTTAAAAATTAATTTAATTCTTTTCTGAAATTTTATTAAAACTAGCGACATATACCTCCCTCGCTGACGCTCGCTCGGTTGAAATTTAACTTATTTGTTTTTAATTATTTATTTGCATTTTAACGTCAGTATTCATATTTTATTATTTTATTTATTTTAACATATTATTTTTAACCGATGGTAAATCACAGTGGTGAGACTCTGTGGCTTGCGATCACCGGGGTTAAGCACCATTCAGTGCGGTTAGTACTTGGATGGGTGACCGCCTTGGTGCCCGCTATAGCCCGGTGTTTTTTCTCACTACTTTCGTGATTTATCAAGCGGGAGGTTTGACGTCAAGGTATAATGATGTGCACTGTCGATTATTGTCCGGTACACACCATTAGAACTTGACTGTCGATAAACCGGTTGTACTCAAGAGAGGTTTTCTACAGTTTCCCTCTCCTCTGGCGAGAAAACCTAATTAGCAGGTGGTCCAGGCGAATGCGAGTACTCCTAATAGAGCCGGCTGTAGACGCAAATTAGGTTAATATTTAGAAACTTATGTAGAATGGTTATGCTTAATCCAAAAAAGTATTTCTCGGGGACTCTTGTCGAAGTGCGTAAGGCCAATAGGGCAGGAGTATAAACAATAAAAAAAAAAAAAAAAAAAAAAAAAAACATATTATTTTTTCTGTTTTTGTATTTTGTTATTATTATCATTTTTATTATTATTCTGTATTATTATTAGCAATAAAAAGTATGAAAATCATAAGATATATTCTTCTATTATTTAAATTAGTTTTTGAAATTGATTATAGCAATACAGGTTACTTAAAATATGTAAAACAGTTAGTGTTATAGATTAAAAAAAAATTTTTTAATGAGGTAAATTTATTAGTTTTTCCTCGTGGAGACCATTAATTTACAAAATTTTTAAAAATCCTTGAAACAAATATTCTCCATATAGGACTATGTTATTTAAGTCCCTAAGCAATTGTCTGGATGTATGTAATTTTGTATACGTGTGTGTGTAGATCTCGTTTTTGTGAACACGATGGGTGTTTTCGACGTCGTCGGTCGTACCGGTCAGTTGCCACATTAAGGTGCTTAAATTGTTTATTTCAGACTATATAGTTCAACCTAAATAGTCTCAAATAAGCACCTTTTTGTGGCAACTGACCGGTACGACTGACGACGTCGAAAACACCCGATATCTTTAAGACATTTCAACGTTTTTAGTGTGTTAAATTTAATTTTACAGGTTAGTGTTGCAAAAATTATTTTTCTATTATATCTTGAGATAAAGAAACTTTAGTTAATCGTGAAAAATTTTTTTTAAAGTATAAAATGAGAAAATATTTTTGTTAAGGGCATTTGAACCATTATGACGTCACAGTTAGTACAAAGCATATGTTTTACAAATGTGACGTCATAATGGTTCAAATGTCCTTAACATATTATTCAAACTTTTACTATTTATCATTAACATATGTAAGAAGCAAATACCTAGAATAAATTATAAATGAATCAGAACGAAAATACGAAAGGTCTGCATTCGGCTATATATATATATATATATATATATATATATATATATATATATATATATAATATATATATATATATATATATATATATATATATATATATATATATATATGGGGCAAAATTTCTGAAGCGGACCCCCCTCCAAAAAAAAGTTCTGGGATTGACTTGATATTTTGGTAATTTGTTGTCCTCTATAAGAGTGATAAATTCCCAAAATATTGGTACATTTGAAAAAAATTGTAAAAAGTAGAGGGGGTAAAAGTTTTAGATTTTCGAAAACATTGACATTTTCAAATCACTATAAGTCGGATAAAACTTTATGGATTTTCATTTATGAGGAACGGATTTTGAAGTATTTTTCATGTACTTTCTGATGCATATAAGAAAATTTTCAAAAACAAAATTTTAACAACTTTTTTCAAAATAATTTTTATTTTTTATTTTTGACCGATTTGGGTATTTTATTTTATTTAAAAATAATTTCATTGGAAAGCTGAGGTTTTTTCCGATGAAATATGTAATTTTCAGAGTGGGACAGAAAATAGTTTAAGAGAAATTTAATAAAAAAGCAAAGTTGCGCGCGCGTCGCGCGCTGTTGGTGCACCTTTCACGACTGCGGTTTCTGACTGCATCTTATTCAGTAAAAGCTCTCTGCATTGTTCAGGGTTGAGACTATCATTATACAATAATGCCTGCATTACTGTTACTGAAAAAATTTTGAATAACCTCACGGAGAGAAATCTGCTGCTAATATTGCTTGCAGAATCTTTACAAATTTTATTAGTCACTGCTGAATAGAATTTTAGCTTAAGGTTATAATAATTTATATACGAAATCATCTATTTAATGTAATGGAGAGTTCGATACAATAAGCATAAGAGATAGTAGCTAATTTTGCAAGAAATCTTTATTATAAATACAAAGAGAACGTGCTATTAAAGTATTAAGTTCTTCTTATAAGAATCGCTCGAACTCCGACTGATTTTCAGGCGGACTTTATACAACACAATCTTACCGGCGTATACGCTCATATAACTCACACACACACACACACATATATATATATATATATATATATATATATATATATATAATTCTTTGGACAGTTTTGTCGTCCTGTAAAACATTATATTTGTTAGGTTATGTTATTGTAAACATCACCGCGTTGTACGCGTTCTGTTCCAGGTTCCTCCATCCAGAGAAATATATGTGTGTGAGTTATATGTGCGTATACGCAGGTAAGATTGTGTTGTATAAAGTCCGCCTGAAAATCAGTCGGAGTTCGAGCGATTCTTATAAGAAGAATCTAATACTTTTATAGCACGTTCTCTTTGTATTTATAATAAAGATTTCATGCAAAATTAGCTACTATCTCTTATGCTTATTGTATCGAACTCTCCATTACATTAAATAGATGATTTCGTATATAAATTATTATAACCTTAAGCTAAAATTCTATTCAGCAGTGACTAATAAAATTTGTAAAGATTCTGCAAGCAATAATAGCACCAGATTTTACTCCGTGCTGTTTTGAAAATTTTACTTTGAAATTGATTAAAATTATAAATTATTATACTGTTATTTGCCGAAATAGAAAAATTGTCTCGAGGAAAGATTGAATAACAAACAAAAATTTTTAACAATCATTAATTTTTTTATTCAAAAGAAATAAAAAAAATTTGTATTAATTCTATAAGTCAATAATAATTTTTGTTACAAAATTTTAATTTGTTTTTTTAAAAGGGAAAAAATTTGCAATATGGGTTAGAATTCTTCAAATTTTCAGAGAAAACACAAAGTATTTTTTAAAAATAAAAATGACATAAAACATTTCTATTTGGTCTTAGGATTGTGTTTACCAAAAAAAACCGAAAAATATATTATTTTTTATAAAAGTTATTTCAAAATTATTTTTTTTTGCAAATTTTGAAACAAAATGTTATCAAAAACTAACTTCAGTGTTGATGCACTACACCGCTCTAATATAATTTCCATTATAACTTTTAAAATAATTGTCATTCATACAGTTTTTAATGGATTTTAATTTTTTAGAGTTTTTAGTGTATGTAAATATTTTTTTTAATTTCTAAAATGCGCAGAACATAAAAAAAATTAATTATTTATACAAAATTTATTAAATAATTATTAAAAAATAAACTTTTTAAAAAGTTTCTAATTCTAAACGATAGTATATGTTATCCCCTTTATATTTCCGCTTGTTTCACTTAAATCAAAATAACATTTTGTTTCAAAATTTGCAAAAAAAAATAATTTTAAAATAACTTTTATAAAAAATAATATATTTTTCGGTTTTTTTTGGTGGACACATTCCTAAGACCAAATAGAAATGTTTTATGTCATTTTTATTTTAAAAAAATACTTTGTGTTTTCTCTGAAAATTTGAAGCTTTCTAACCCGTATTGCAAATTTTTTCCCTTTTAAAAAACAAATTAAAATTTTGTAACAAAAATTATTATTGACTTATAGAATTAATACAAATTTTTTTTATTTCTTTTGAATAAAAAAATTAATGATTGTTAAAAATTTTTGTTTGTTATTCAATCTTTCCTCGAGACAATTTTTCTATTTCGGCAAATAACAGTATAATAATTTATAATTTTAATCAATTTCAAAGTAAAATTTTCAAAACAGGTTATTCAAAATGTTTTCAGTAACAGTAATGCAGGCATTATTGTATAATGACTGTCTCAACCCTGAACAATGCAGAGAGCTTTTACTGAATAAGATGCAGTCAGAAATCGCAGTCGTGAAAGGCGCACCAACAGCGCGCGACGCGCGCGCAACTTTACTTTTTTTATTAAATTTCTCTTAAACTATTTTCTGTCCCACTCTGAAAATTACATATTTCATCGGAAAAAACCTCAGCTTTCCAATGAAATTATTTTAAAAAAAAATAAAATACCCAAATCGGTCAAAAATAAAAAATAAAAATTATTTTGAAAAAAGTTGTTAAAATTTTGTTTTTGAAAATTTTCTTATATGCATCAGAAAGTACATGAAAAATACTTCAAAATCCGTTCCTCATAAATGAAAATCCATAAAGTTTTATCCGACTTATAGTGATTTGAAAATGTCAATGTTTTCGAAAATCTAAAACTTTTACCCCCTCTACTTTTTACAATTTTTTTTCAAATGTATCATACCAATATTTTGGGAATTTATCACTCTTATAGAGGACAAAAAATTACCAAAATATCAAGTCAATCCCAGAACTTTTTTTTCGAGGGGGGTCCGCTTCAGAAATTTTGCCCCATATATATATATATATTATAACCTCTCCTTTCTTTTTATTTAATTTTTTGACTATTTTGAGGTTATCTACACTTTGAATTTAACGAATTTTTACTTTTAATATTTAAGCGCCAGAATATTTATCATAAAAATATCCAAAAGATTTATTTTAATAAATTTTACACTAACGAAAATTTAGCCTAGCTTGCTCAGAAATTGTGAGGAAAGAGTTTTCCCCACAAACCGCGGAGAGGGGAGGGGTAAGGAGATAACACATTAATTTTTACTTCACTGATTTTAAGTTAAACAAGTAATAGATTTTTATTACTCAATCATATTTAATTACTACCATTACACATTAATTATTCGGCCGAATTTGAATTAACAATATGTCGCATTACCATGCGGTGACAAGCATCACTTTCATATCTTAGTACAATGACCATAATATGTGCCCATGTGGCGAGAAGTCACTTTTGTTTTATTTTAACGGGACTCACCGTCGATTCGCCTACGACCCCGCAAGCTTCCACGTCCTGACATGGCACTACTACGATGACTTCCACCAAAAAAAGAGGATGACAAAAAAAATAGCGTGATGCGCTTTTGACTATCAGAACGAGAATGACAAAAAATGGCTGACTCGGTTACAATGAACGCGTCGCTACGCGCGCGCTTCGTTTTCTCCTGGTGAGTCCCAGGCGCACAACAATTCACCCTCCCAGGGTAATTGAGTCACAGACGGTAAAGTAGAGCGCGATCGTATTCGCCGCCGTCGCTGAATTTGAGTCGGCCTTTAATCCAATATGGCCGCCGTCATTAATTTGACAGGACCAAAACAAAGTAGTTTTTCGTCTTCCTGGTGCTCTTGAATATTCGGGAATCACGTCCGAATATATGCACCAGGAAACACTTCCCTTGATGATTGAGCCTACTGAATGGCTGCCAGTGGAATAATAATCCGAGGAAACTTCTCGACGAATATGAAAAGAAAACAACAACAAACGATTCGGCAGAAATTGTTCTGAATAATTTTGTTTTACAATTGTCAATCTGACGAGTTGGCAGGTTTGATTAGTACAATTTAAATGATTTATTTACTTGAAATTACTAAGTACCTCATAGTCGCAGAGTTTTAAAATTTAATAATAATTTTGGTTTATTTTAGAAAGAAAAGGAAAGATTCTCGTTTTGATAATAATTTTATCAAATGATTAATATCAACATAAAAAAATCGGTTAATATTGTGCGTGGCAAAATGCCGCGTCACAATATATATATATATATATATATATATATATATATATATATATATATATGTAATGAAAAATTTTGTCCAGTGGTTTAAAAATTTTTGGACACTTTTAGCAATCTGAAATTTTCACATTACTATAACTAATAACCCGGAGGTGCCAGCGGGATCCTTGGTACGCATTGCCGCACTCCAAAAAATACCATTTTTATTAATAACTATGAACAATAGTTCAAAAATATATAAGTTTAATAACTACACAAAATTCTACTCCAAATAGTTCATAAATAAAAACAAATAGTTATTATTTTACTAGTATTTTCTTTCATTTTGTCGAAATGGGCACTTTCAACCCCGCTAACCCGTAATATAATCCGTTATTTTGGATTTGACTTTTTGAATTTTCAAATTTTAATATTTTTATTCAACAATATTAAATGCATAAGTATTTTAATTTGTAGTATCAAATATTTAGCTATTTTTAGGAAATTTGAAATAATTGAATCAAATGAATGGAATAATTGGATCTAATAAATATTTGGTCAGACTTCGTGAAATTTTCACTAAAATTAAAAAATATATTTTTTAAATCTAAATTTTGAAAAGACATTTCTATTTGGCCTGAGGAATATGTTTACCAAAAAACAGACAAAAATATTTTTTATCAAAGTTACGGAAAAATGAATTTTTTTGCAACTTTTGATACAAAATTTTATTTCTTTTCAAGCAGGCATATAAAAGACATAAAATATACTCTTGTTTGGAATTAGAGACTTTTTAAAGAGTTTATTTTTTAATAATTATTTATAAACAAATTGTTTTCAGGGTTCCGTACACTTACGGATACGGTGTACCGACGGAACCCTATTGGTGAGGTTGAGTCCACAATAGATAAATCGGACTACTAATGTGAACGTAACGTTTACGTTTCGTTAACGTGACATGCTCGCAACACGTGTTTGACAGATGTGTAAAGACATTTGTTTTTTGTGTTTGACAGTTATTTAACGGACCGTGTATTTGTATTTTATTCAAACATGAGTTTGTATAATATTATTATTTTGATAATTATGCAGTGGACAAGTGTTTTTCGCCTTTTATTTATTTTAAAAAAGCAGAGGAGATCATTTCGTCGTTGGTGGGTTAAACCACGTATTAGAAGTCACATGAGAAATGCATTTGGTGCATACGAAAATTTATTTTTATATTTTATGCGCGAAGATCACGAAGAATTTTTTCGTATGACCCGAATGACACCTGATGATTTTGAAGTGCTTTTCAATATTGTTGGTCCACATCTCAAGAAGGTCAGCAGAAGAGAACCTCTACCACCAAGACTCCGAGTAGCACTCATTTTAAAGTAAGTAATTTAATTGTTTAAGATTTATAATACAATAATTTTAAAACAATTACCTAGAAAAAAGTAACATAATATTTAAAGTATTACTTGTAAATGATTTAATAAATAATTTTACTTAAATATTTCAAAATTATTTCAAAATTAATTGTCTTTCAAAAGAGTTTCGTTTACAATTTTCCTAAATAAAATGAACATCAAAGGTTTTAATTTTTAATGAATTTAATTAGAAATGTTAATGAACTTAGATTTGACAAAAATATTAATAATTCAAATTCTTCTGAAATTAAATACATTTTTAATAGCCATATATTTAATTAATTATTAAAAATAATGGATTTATAAAAGGATTTTAGTTAAAAACACTAAAAAATGTATTTTGGAGAAATTGCAAATGATTGCAGAGATTCAATTATTTTAAAAAATTTCCTGAATTCACTGATTTTTAATACATATGTATACCATTTTAATAACATTTTCTAAAAGAATTCAATTATTTAAGAAAATTGCATTAAAGAATTTTGAAAAGTATTCAATTTGAAAAATTCTGAAATTGGAAAGTTTCAGGATATTTGAAATTGATTTAAAAAAATTTTAGTTCAAAATTAAAGTAAATAACAATTGGATTGAATAATAATCCAGAAATTTTTTTAACCTTTATGGGACTGACGAGGTACCCGGGTAACAAAAACAAAATTTATTCACCCATAAAAGCCGAACAAGGTACCCCTATACATTTAAGGAAAATAGATGTTAAAATATCTATTAAAAAATCGGACAAATGCGAGTTGCACTCGCACTAAAATCGAGGGTTCCGTACACCAAAATGAAACTTCTTTTTACACAAACATACATATACGGTATTTATACATTTTTATTTATACAGATACATATGATAATCCCCTATTTTAATTACCACATATATAAACCTAGTTCACAAATATGTCCGCCAATTAGGTTCGCTATATTTTTTCTGTAATCTGCACTTAAAAGTTAACATGTGTACCAAATTGCAGCTTACTAGATCAAGATATGTAAAAGTTAAGGGGGGGAGGACAGCCCATTTTGTGTAGCTAGGACTGACACACGAGTGATTTCATAAGGGTTCCGTTTGTACACCGTAGGTGTACGGAACCCTATAAATTATAAAAAATTTCATTAAATAATTTTTATAGTACTGCACATAATTTGTTTATAAAATATGTATATCAGTTACTATAATTAATAATAATAAATCGTCAAATTAAACATAGGTACCCGGGTACCTCGTCCGTCCATAGAAGGTGTTTTTCTCCTAAGTCCCATAAAGGTTAAATAAGGAATATTTCACTAAGTATTTTTTAAAGGAAATAATTTTAATGTTTTTTTTAGCTATTTGGCAAATGGAGACAGTGTTAGAACAACCCAACACTTATTCAGGGTAGGGCGTTCGACGATTTACAAAATGGTGCATGAAGTATGCGAAGTCATTTTTCGTCAATTGTCTCCATGGTACTTACGTGAAAGAACTACTCAAGAATGGCGAATAATATCTGAAAGTTTTCGAGTAAAATGGAATTTGCCCCACTGTGCAGGAGCTTTGGATGGCAAAGAGTTTGCCATAAATAAACCACCACACAGTGGAAGTCTTTACTACAATTATAAAAAATTCTTCAGTATTAAGCTATTAGCAATTTGCGATGCTTACTGTCGCTTTACGTGGGTCGATATCGGAAATTATGGTAAACAGATATAAAAATATAGTAATAAAAAATTCAAAAAAGCATGACTCCGATTCAAATTGATTCCAATTCACATTTCACTTTAATGTCACATGTAATGCTACACTGTAAACAAATTAGGTTTTTATACGACAAAATAGAAACAAAAAAACTATGTTTTTTATGAAAAAAATTGAAACCGCGTAAAAACAGAAATTTATAATTTTTAAATAATCCTAGTTCTGCGGCGATAGCCAAAATTTTATAAATTAATGGGTAATACCACTTTAAAGGCAGAAATGGAGACCAATTCTTCATGATTAGTTTTGAGAAAATTTAAAAAGGAATAGGCTTTCTTTTTGGAGGGTTTGTTATTCAATTCTATTATTATTATTCTATTCTATTTTCGTTGATTTTATATCAATCAATCTGTTAGAATCTTTGTCGGCGATAGACGGCCTTTTTTTACTTGAAAGAAATTTTAATTTACTATTGAAATACTACTTAATATATGGTGAAAATTTTAAAGTTATAATCTTTCATGGTTCTTAAAAAACCCCTGAAAACACATAAAAACAAACGTCATCACATTGTATAACCCCTTTAGCTCTCAGTGGAGTTGTACTTTCACACCCAACAGTTCATTCTTTTTCTTTTTACTTCAAAAGCGTGTGAATTTTATAGATTCCTGTTTGTAGATATATTTTAACTCCTTTTTTTACAGTGCTATTAACATAACATGTAACATTACAGTAATATTACGTTGCTATTTAGGTAGACTTGACAACAAAAGCAGTAATTAATGTTTATATGCGTTTTAGGATCTGTAAGTGATTTATCGGCATGGAGGAATACTGATTTTTATAAGGCTCTACTTCAAGATCTGATTCCTCTGCCTCCAAAACGTACTTTACCAAGGTCTACAATTGTAATGCCATATTTTTTCATAGGAGACGAAATTTTTACACAGCGTTATTCTTTTTTGATGTCTCCCATTCCCCGCCGCCGTGTTCTCATTGATGAACAGAAATATTATAATTATAGGTATGTAAATACATACAAACAGTTAAACATTTAAACAAAAACTTTTAAGAAATTCATTTCATATATTATAATTTATGTTAGATTATCGAGGGCAAGGCAAACAATCGAAGCAGCTTTCGGTTTATTGGTATCCATGTGGCAAATATTCCAGCATCCACTAAGATTCAAGCTAGAGACGTGTATGATGGTTGTGTTGGCAACAATTTGTTTGCATAATTTTATAATAACAAGAAAGTTGGAACGAAAAGAAGAGGTACCTTTGCCGGAAAATCGAGAAGGTAAACAAATAATGAAATAGTTTTTTTATTAATCGAATTTTTACTTGCTATTGGGATTTGAAATCACGTAAAAACGACCCATCGCTATACCTGCTTTCGGAAACCATCTTGGTTTTTTATCTCTTTCTAACATATGCCCAAGAAAGAGATAAAGAACGAAGAAAGCTTCGAAAGCGTGTAAACACCAGATGGCTTATCGTAGAATTTCAGATTCCAATATGGTTCGGAAAAGGTTAAGCGGGGCATAATAAAATTTATAATAAAATATAATTATCTTTCTACATAAAACATAATTTTAAAACATTTTATTATTTAGAACCTGATGAAGAGGAAGTTGAAAACGAGGAAGTGGAAGAAGTCAACAATATCGATGTACAACATGAGATCCCTCAAAATGTTAGGCAACAAATTGATTTTTTTGTTGCTTATCTGAATTCCGATGCTGGCCGCTTGTTCTAATTTTTGCTATATATTTTATTGAAAAAGACAGTAATTTCGAGGGCAGTTAGACGTCATTGATCAGTTTTAATACTGCATTTAAAAAATATGTTTTTAAGGAACTGGTGGAATTTAAGTTCCTTCTATGAATATTTTGAACAAGTTCGATGATAAGTTGCGTTTAAACACTCTCCATTCATTGGCTTACGTGTTAATTTAGAAAATCCTGCTTCTCATCTTCGGCGAAATGAAATGAAATTGTATAAAAATAAAGCAAATAAAAATTTACCTATTTTGATAATTGGTTAAGTATATTTTATCAATTTTTTTATCTCTATAATTTTTACTCAATTTTAATCTTTAAAAATTTAGATTGATTAATAATTTAATTATTATTTATTGCAACATTAACCTCAATGTTAAATTTCTCAAAATAATGAATAATACATCTAAATTGTTTCTATCAATTATAAATTTAATTAATTAATAGTTAAAAAAAATTTTTAAATTTAATTTTGAATTTTAGTAAATTAATTATAAATTAATTATAGTTTTCATCGACTTACATATTCAGTTACTAATAAAAATTAAAACGATTCTAAATTTAATTTATCCAAATACCAATTAATATTTATTTAACATTTAGTACTACTTGAATCAAACAATGTAAAAATGGCGATTTGCAAAAATGACAATTCGCAAAAATAGCTTTTCGCAAAAATGACAATTTGCAAAAATGACATTTCGCAAAAATGACTATTCGCAAAAATGGCAATTCGTAAAAATGACTTTTCGCAAAAATGACTATTCGCAAAAATGACATTTCTCAAAAATGACAATTCTCAAAAATGGCAATTCGTAAAAATGACTTTTCGAAAAAATGACTAATCGTAAAAATGACATTTCATAAAAATGGCTTTTCGCAAAAATGACATTTCACAAAAATGTCTTTTCGTAAAAATGACAATTCGCGAAAATGACTTTTTGGAAAATTGACTATTCGTAAAAATGTCGATTCGCAAAAATGACTTTTCGGAAAATTGACAATTCGTAAAAATGTCGACTCGCAAAAATGACAATTCGCAAAAGTGACATTTCGCAAAATTGTCTTTTCGCAAAAGTGCAATTCGGTAAAATGACATTTCGGAAAAATGACATTTGGGGAATAATCATGCGTCCCGCTATTTATGAAAACTATTCCATGATTGTAAACAACTTATTGTATTAATTTTTATAAATTTTCTTTTTGCAAATATATAAATTATATTTCAATTATATTACTATTATTTTCTATTATTTTCTATTAATTTTCAAAATATATAATAATTTTCGATATTAAATAATAAAAATAAAAAAAATGTTACCACAATCAATTGTTACCTTCTTCAATTTGTCGTAGTTCATTATCATCTTCGCCACTATAAGAATGACAATTCTCATCATCAACAATTTCACAATCCTCGATATTTTGAAAATTGTCATCAATTAATTGAATGTCTCCAGCGGAGTCATCGTCCATTTGTTGGCAGGGCAAATGATAAGTTGACAAAGTTCTAAATAAAAAAACGGTTAAATTAGTCTTTAATCTTTCCAGAAATTTAAATCACAAACATAATCTTCCAAGCGTGACTCCAAAAAAAATTTATATCGGACTTTAAAGCACTTTCAAAACCCAAATTAAAATTTTTTTTAAATTCCTTCGTTTAAATACGAGATAAAGTAAACTACTAACAGTATCTATATCGTTTTATGCCTTTTGATGATCTGGTACTAATTTATTATGTCAATGGAAAATAACATTTTTGTAAGGACTCTTGGATCAAGTTTATATATCATGAAAAGTTATTAATGTCTTCTATAAAGAAACTAACAATTTTTCTTTAAATAATGAAAAAATATGCAAAAGATTTTAAATAAATTCATTTAAACATTTCTTTTAAAAAATAAAGAAAAAACCTATTTTTCGCTCCTTATATTTATAAATACCCTTTTAAAGAGAGGAAAGAGAAAAACGTTCACCAATACACAATTATTTTTTTCCAATAAAGCAACATCTTTACAGAAGTTTTCACGGGGCGCATGAATATCCCATAAAAATTATTTGTTAGAATATTTATTGGACATAATTTTATTAGATAGAAAATTCATGTAGCTGATTTGAAAAATTTAGATTTTAAATTAACGCGAATTTTTACATAGACAAAACTATTATTTAACACAATATTAGGTCACCGAACTTTTATTTTACAGAATCTTCAACTGATTAAAGATTTAATTAACATTCTTTTTATTTAAAATAAATGTAATCTAATCGAATTCTAATTTGGAAAAAATATCATTCAGCAGAATTTAAATGAGTTAGAACATTTAAATGTCAGAAATTCTATTACCTTATTTTGTTTGAATTTTAATTTGCACGAATTATCACTTAGTAGAACTCCTAAATTGCCGAAATATCAATTTAAAGAATTTCCATTTGTCCGAACAATCATCCAGCAGAAAAATATCAGCGCCAATATTAAAATTGACCAACCACTATTTTCTTAGTAATTTCTGATTGGTCATTTTTAAAATTGGCGCTGAAATATTTCTGCCGGATGATTGTTCGGACAAATGGAAATTCTGTAAATTGATATTTCGGCAATT
Source organism: Leptopilina myrica (nomen nudum) (assembly GCA_032872475.1). Taxonomy (NCBI): domain Eukaryota; kingdom Metazoa; phylum Arthropoda; class Insecta; order Hymenoptera; family Figitidae; genus Leptopilina; species Leptopilina myrica (nomen nudum). The sequence continues at coordinate 49,097,471 of CM065458.1, forward strand.
TAGGAGTTCTACTAAGTGATATTTCGTGCAAATTAAAATTCATACAAAATAAGATTCTATGTAATAGAATTTCTGACATTTAAATGTTCTAACTCATTTAAATTCTGCTGAATGATATTTTTTCCAAATTAGAATTCGATTAGATTACATTTATTTTAAATAAAAAGAATGTTAATTAAATCTTTAATCAGTTGAAGATTCTGTAAAATAAAAGTTCGGTGACCTAATATTGTGTTAAATAATAGTTTTGTCTATGTAAAAATTCGCGTTAATTTAAAATCTAAATTTTTCAAATCAGCTATATGAATTTTCTATCTAATAAAATTCTTTCCAATAAAAATTCTAACAAATAATTTTTATTGGATATTCATGCGCCCCGTTATCACGATAAATCGGGAGACTTTTAGTGGAAGCTTTCAGGAAACTGCTAGACATTTAAAAATGTGCACCACAATAAATATTCCACTGGAAGCTTGTGAGAAGTTTATAATAGAATCGTAATAAAAGTTTCTACCCGAATTTCAAATTAAACTCCTATTGAAAACTCAATCGAAGCTTTTCAGAAGCTTTCAGTGAAAGGTTACAGCTTTCTCGAGACTACAGTAAAACCTTTCCTTGAGATTTCAAAGGAAAATTCATTGAGGCGGACATTTAAGTAAACTATTTTTTTGTATAATAAATGAGTTCAGATTCTTGACTTTGCAAATAAATTATATAAATTAACAATTTTTAAAATATGATTTGAGAAAAAATTATAATAATATTATAATTTATACATACACGGGTGGTTCATTGAACTTTTTAACAAAATCCATGATTGTAACATATGGAAACGATGAAGTTGACTCATTTTCTGGGGCTGCCGATCCTGATGGAATATATTCTTTATGAGTTGCATTATAATATTGTGTCCTTAGAAGATGCCACATATTCAGGATTTCTGTTACTAATAGTTGATAAATAAGAATATTAATAAAACCGTTGCAAAGTTAAAATTGAAATTTTTGTGTTCACTTCATGAACACTTTGCTTTTTTATTAAAACTTTATTTTTTAAATAATATAAAATGCATTATTCCCGTAAAGTATTGTAATAAAATATCAAAACTCACAAAAAGTTATTTTCTTGAAAACTTCTATTTTTTAATATTTTATTGTAAATCAACATAGTTTTAGAAAAAAATGAATTTTTCGGTTTTAATCCTCATTACTTCTATAAATACTCATACAAATTATACTTTATATAGACCAATACATTCGTCTTGATACTCTTGTAAAACTTGAAATATTTATGAAGAAATCGAATTTGAAAATTGTCACAAAACAATGATTTCATGAATAAGCAATAATAATATCTTACAAAAAATGATTAATTAATAATTTCTTGTTTTTTGGGAAGATTTAAAAAATGGTAACCTGAATATTCTTTTTGTGTAACCAAGTACATCTCTGACGCTATTTCATTCCATGTTTTTCTTTTTTTAGTCACATCTCTAAAATCTTCTCTTTCTCTATCATAAATTATTGGGCACTGTTCAACTAAATTAATTAAAATTTCCTTTGGATCAACACTTTGAGCTTCTGCCATTTTTAATTGTTTTAAATTAATATCAATTAAAAGCTGTTCTAAGCTGTTGATTAATAAACGTTTAATTATTTTTATTTTAATACATGAAGTTAGTTTTAAATTAATATTCCCTTGTTTTTATTTTTGTTTCATTGAATAAACAAAATCTGATAAAAGGTTAATAAAAAATATCAATTAGTGAAGAAGTGTGTACTTGGATCATAAATAGGAATCAAAGATAAATAATAACAAAATGAACCTACACACTGATGAACATAAATTAATTGATATAGTGCGTTCTAACCCCTGGATTTACGAAACAAAATTTCGCCAGACCTACAAAGAAAAGGAGAAAACTGCTAAGTGGAATATAATTAATGAGCAACTATGGGCAATGGGAGTCCAAATTGAAGGTAAGTTTTATTTATTTTCTAAATTTAATTTAATAAGATTTTACTATAATGAAAAAATTATATTTAAATTAGTTAAATTAGTTAAAGAAATTTAATACAACAAAAATTCTTAATTTAAAAACATGTTTATTCGGCGTGTAAAATTTTATTTAAAAAATAATAAAAATAATTTGTTGCAGATCCGAGGAAATGTTGGAAAAATTTAAGAGAAACTTTTACACGCAACGATAAAAAAGATAATAGGAACTGGTACTTATATGACAATTTATTCTTCTTGAAGCCTCATATTAAACACAGAAGGTATATTTTCTTTCAAATAAAATAAATTGTATTAAGCTCTTTTTCAATTCTTTATTTATTTTCTTAAGGAGTGAACTCAAAATATGTGGATAAAATTTTTTAAGATATATCATCTAAATTAATTTTTTTGGAAATTGATTTTGAAACTATAAATGTATAATTGATTTCACATGGAATACAAAATAGTAGATTTTTATTGTACTAAAAAATAATAATATTACATATAGGTACAACTATAAATCTTTAACAAAATAAAATATTAATAGCAAATTAAAATAAATAATCTCCTATAGTAGCTTCAAATAACTTACTATAAGAATAATTTTTAAATAATTTTTTTATCATTCTAAAAATAATTTTAATGCAGTTTTCATTCAAGTTTTATTAAAATTAAAGTTTTTAAAATTTGTTCGTTAAAATTAGAAACATTATACATTTTCAAAATAATAAAATTTAACTGCTAAGAATTTAATTTTAAGTCTGTAAATAAAAAATAAATCAAACAAATAATAATTTTCCTATAGGATCATTGGAAAGACGCCTAAAAACAATGAAATACTCACTTATCAGAATTCTTTTGAAGGTATAGTTATAATTATAATAATAATTATACAGTAATGCAGAGGTTTTGCAAATAAAGTGGTAAACATTTTTTCAAATTAATTTTTCATGCTATAAAAGCAAATCTTAAGTAAAAACTTTTTACGATATTAGTGTTCAATTCTAAAATTGTTGAACAATTAAAATTGATTTTAATCGCTATTTTATTCGCAAAATAAAAATGATATGTAGATTTATGTAATTAGAGAATATTGAGTACTACTTTATTATTATTATTATTATTATTATTATTATTATTATTATTATTATTATTATTATTATTACGAAGTTTAAATTTTAATATATTAGTAGTTTATTTGAATTATTCTATTCTGTTACAAGAAATAAATTAGTAAAGTTTTTACATTACTATTTTCTTTCACAATCAGTCGATGAAATGAATTCCACATCCGACTCAAGGAACGTAATACTTCAAGAAGTGGCAAACTCTGAAGACCCGAATTTGCGATTCTTCCTTTTGCCAGAAGTAACTGAAGTTGAGACATCTGCAATGGAAATTGACAACGCTGCAATGGAATATAACAACAATTATGAACCTCAACATATCACTGACACTGATCAAGTTGAGGGTGACAAGATACAGTCAGAAGAATTGGGTTCCGATAATCTAATGCAAAACTCCCTCTTACTTTTTGCTCAAAATGAACCTGCATCAAACCTAATACCTACATCCAGCTTCAGGTCTACCACTGGTTTTGGTTCGACACTATTGTCAACAGAAAATTCTGTTTTATCTTCTTCTGTGAACCAGTTATCTAAAACACATCGAACTAGTTTCTCAGTTTCCACTAATTTTGGTTCTCAAAATCCATCTGATAGCACTTCTTTTGCGTCTTCCACATTAAACCCATCCATGTCAGAACCAACACCTTCACCCAGTGTCTCGCCTGTTGCCGCTTTTAGTTCTCAAAATTTGTCAAAAAATTCATCTTCTACTCGAAATCCAATTGCGTCAAACCTAAAACCCATGCCCAGTTTCAGGCCTGCCACCAATTTTGATTCACCAATTTTATCAAAGAAAAATTCTGATTTACCACTTGCTATAGATTTCTTGCCTCAAACACATCAAACGCACAGTTTCTCGGCTTCTAACATTTTTGGTTCTCAAAATCTATCGGATTTTGAGAATCGAACTTCTTTTGCGCCTTCGACTTTAAACCCATCCATGTCAGAACCAACATCTGCATCCAGTATCTCGCCAGTTACCGGTTCCAGTTCTGAAAATTTACCAAAAAGACCCATGCCCAGTTTTAGGCCTGCCACCAATTTTGATTCACCTATTTTGTCAAAGAAAAATTCTGATTTCCCACTTGCTATAAATCCCTTGCCTAATACACATTTAAGACGCAATTTCTCTGCTTCCAACATTTTCAGTTCTCAAAATGTATCGGATGGCACTTCTTTTGGCACTTCGACTTTAAACCCATCCATGTCAGAACCAACACCTTCACCCAGTGTCTCGCCTGTTACCGGTTTCAATTCTCAAAATTTGTCAAAAAATCCATCTTCTACTCGAAATCCAATTGCGACAAACTTAAGACCCATACCCAGTTTCAGGCCTGCCACCAATTTTGATTCATCAATTTTGTCAAAGAAAAATTCTGATTTACCATTTGCTATAAATCCCTTGCCTAATACACGTTTAAGACGCAATTTTTCGGCTTCCAACCTTTTTGGTTCTGAAGATTTATCAGATAGCACTTCTTTTGCGTCTTCAACTTTGATCCCACCGTTGTCAGATCCAACACCTGCACCCAGTTTTTCGTCTGTCACCAGTTTTAGTTGTCAAAATTTACCAAAAAATTCATCTTCTACTCGAAATCTATCTGTTTTACATTCAAAAGTTTCTCATCAATCCTCTTCAGCGCCTACTGTGGCTTTTAATGTATCATATACGCAAAAAAGACCTGCTCAATCTACATCATCAGCATCGAATTCTACAACGAAGCAAAACAAAAAAATGAAGAGATCGTCCGTTCCTGCAGCTTCAAAAGTAAATCACAGTCTTCCCACTCTAGCAACAAAACAGAAAACCGTTTGTAAAGTACCTCAATTGGCCAAATTTGCAGTAAATAAAAAAAAGAAATTGGATTATGAAATGGAGAATGTACGTCTGTTTTGTCAGGATGCTATGAAGCTAAATGAAAAAGTCTCTAAAGTATTAGATTTGAAAGAACTTGAACTGAAAAATCGATTAAAAAATCAAAAATCAATCAATCCAGTATTTAAGAATAGTATTAAGCCAATCATGATGGATGATGGTTACTTAAATATTTTAAAAAGAAAATGGTTAAGACTAACGGAACAAGAACAAGACGAATTGTTTGAAAACACACTCACTGCCATGGAAAACTTTTTCGCCTAGTGTTTATTTCAATGTTTTCTCGTTAATTAATGTTAGAATAATCTTTAAATATAATTGAATAAGTTTGACAAATATTTATGTCAAAAATTGTAATTTTCATTTTAAGAACGTTTTCCTCTTTCCAGAATTTAAATAAAATATTTAGAAAATTATGTTTTAACTTTTATTACATTAAACTTGTATTAAAATTAATTCTGACAACAATTTGAATAAAATTATTTTAAAATTTAATTTCAAGTATCCTCAAATTAAATATTCAAAATTGAATTGTAAGGTTGATAATGATTAAATATTTACTGTATGCAGATAATACCATAATTTTCTAGTAGACAAATCAAATATAAACTGTTGAATTTAATATTTTTTAGTATCCAAAATGATGGGTCTTATTCTTCTCTTACATTATTTACAATCAAATAATTTAAGTTTTATTACTGTTAATAATTAACAATGTGCAGATAATAAACAGGGTTACTACAATTTTTCTCAAATGAAATTCCCTGACTTTTCTAGTTTTCACATGTCTCAAATATTATTTTCTCATTTACATTAAAAGTTTGATTTATATAAAAAGTAATTAATTAAAAACAAAATTTATCAAAACATAGAATTTTTTATTGTTATATTAATCATTTATAGAAAAATATCTCACTTTTCAACATTTTTTCGTTGGTATTTTAAAAATTATTCATTTGTGACCTGAAATTAATGTAAAACGTATGTATTTAAGATACACTATTGCGGTCTGTTTTTATAACACGATTTAAAAAATAAAAGTAAGTAATTTAATTTCGAAAATATAAAAACTTATAGTTTTTATATGACTTTTAACTGTCCATCAATTAGGATAACCTCTTCTATTAATCGGCTTTTCTTTGCAGTCAATTCCCTTAACAAGGATTTTCCAGGTGTTTTTTCATTTTTTTCTGACTTTTCAATACAAAATAAAATTCACTGACATTTCCAGGTTTCCAGACATTGTAGCAACCCTGATTGAAATAAAAAGTATAATAATAATAAATTAATAACAGGTAAAAAAGTATTATAACCTTTGACTATTATATGCTAAAAATATTAGAAACTACATCTGCTGAAAATTTATATAATTTTTTATGCACGTAATTTAGAACATTTCTTAATATTATTTATTTATTACTTAAATTACTTACCGTGTGTAATTTAAATGCTGATTGAAGTTTATGAATACCGAATAAATTAATATTAAACTGTATAATTTTATTTTTATTGTTCCTTTTTTTACCGAAGCAATTTAATACTTTGAAATTGACAGACACTAAAATTTAAATACTGAAAATAAATTTGAAATTGGAAAATAAAAAATTATTTTCTACACAGAAC